>JALLAZ010000666.1:0-12967 GCA_036939755.1 Stephanodiscus triporus | reverse complement strand
GTCGTCGTGGTCGGAAGGCGGCGGCGGCGGGGGCGGAGGGTCACTCGCGTACGCGAACGAGGGAGGAGGAGGAGGGACGAGGGCCGTCGTCGGGGACGCGCCGTCCCACGTCTCGGAATTGAGGGGGCACGCGAAGGCGGTCACGTGCCTAACGTTATTGGACCCGTCGGATCTTGCGTCGCGTCTTTCGTCGAACGACGACGACGACGACGACGGCGGAGGCGGGACGTCGACGCTCCTCGCCAGCGGTTCCGAGGACGGCACCCTCCGCGTGTGGGACCTCCGCGCCCGATCGTGCGTTAAGGTAATACGTCCGTGGTCGGCGTCGTCGTCGGCGTCATTGTCGTCGTCGTCGGAGGGTGGGGGTACGAACGTCGGGGCGACGGCGGCGTCGTCGACTTCCGCCGCTCCCTCGCCACCCGTCACGTCGATCGTCGTCGTCCCTAGGTCGAGCCTGACGTGCCACGGGGGCGCGTCGCTCGTCCCGTCGTCCGCCGCGTCGTCGAGGGCTCATCATTCGGGACGGAGGAGGAATGCCGACGAAGGATCGGAGTGCGCGTACAAGCCGCTCAGGGGGTTCGTTCGCGGTACCAGCGTGATATGCGACGAAGACGACATAGACGACGCGGGGTCGTCCCTGTCGGGGGGTTGCGCTCCGATTCTGTGGCCGAGGAGGGACGAGTCGTTCGTCAGATATTGGGAGGATCCGATACCGACGAAGCGCACTATCGCGTCATCCAGGAAGAGGACGAGGAAGCCGTCGTCGCGAGGGGAGAGGGACGAAATCGATCGGCTGCGAAAGGAATTGGCGGAATCGCAGACCGTTATAGAGCGATGGCAGGCGGTGAATAATCAGCTCGTATCCAAACTGAAAGCCACCGGCAACTAGAGATAGTTGCAAAGTAATCTTCAGATCAGATAATAATCTTGCGCATTACAAAAGGGGAGTACTTTTACTTTTTTTCCGTTGATCAAGGCCTCCGAGGAGGAGTCCGACAATGAAGTCGTTGACGAGGATCTGGAGGGCATGAAGAAGAAGCCCTCGAAGAAGGGCATTGCTGCCATTTTTGGAACGCAATCGCGCTCGCGCTGGACCAGGACTTTGATATCACGGCGACCCCGTTTCTGACTTTCGAAATGCGCGACGAGAGCCTTCGCGTGGGCGACCGAAAATTAATCTCTGTCGCTGTTGTGTCCTTGGGTGCGTGTGTGGGTCATCCTAACAAGGAACGATGATGCACCGAGCTACTATATACTTAGAGGCACTTTCAAGCGGCGAACGGGAACGTTGTGTGAGGAAAGGAACTAAATTTCATTTTATCGTTTTACAATTTTAGCCCCTTCGCGGCGCCCTCGTTGGGATCCGGCCGAGGCGCATTCCCTGCGGTCGCGAATGTCAGGAAGGCCGTGTGGCCCCTCATCTGCGCGAACGGTCGGGCGCATAGCATTTTCTTTTTCGCCTTTCTCCTGTAATTTCCTGCGGCGACGACATCGTTCCCCCCCTCGATCGTCGGCGTCGGCGTCGTCGTCGTCGTCGGCGTGGGCGGCACCGTCCCGCCGTTGGCACAACGCTCCCTCTCCAACGACGCCCTCTCCTCCGTTAGGACTTCGGGGAGATAATCGCACGTCGGGTCCTCCAATTCGACCTCGCTCACGAAATACTCCCGCAGTCGTGCCTCGACGGTACGTATCGAGTGAAATCCGTGATCGCGCAACGACGATACGGTACGCTGGGTCTGCTCGACGCAAGGCGAGTAGGAGCACAATCTTCCGTTGGGACGTATGACGTGCGCGGCGTGGGGCACGGCGAGCCACGGCTCCGGCAGGTCGAGGAAGACAGCGTGCGCTATCGATCGTCCCAATCGGAATCCCCCCCCGCCGTCGTCGTCGTCGTCTTCGTCTTCGTCCTCGTCTTCGTCTTCGTCTTCGTCTTCTTCTTCTTCTTCCCCGTTGTCGTCCTCGTCGGGGTGTTCCATGTCGTCGTCATTTTCGTCGTCATTTTCGTCGTCGTCGTCGACGTCGTTCGAATCGTCCGCTCCGTCGCCGTCGCCGGCAGTCGTCGCCATCCTCCTCCTCTTCTTCTTCGACCCGGGCATCGCCGCCTTCTCCTCCTCTTTCTTCGTCTTCTTCGTCTTCTTCTTTTTCCTCTCTTTCTTCCTCTTCCCGCACACGTCCCTGTGATGCACCTCCACCAGATGGCCCAGCCCGTGCCCCTCGAATTCCAACCTCGCCCTCTCGGCCCTAACGCCGTTGAATTCGTATGTGTGCAACATCCCCCCCGGCGCGATCGATCGGAGTATCGCGTGGGACATCGCGCCCGACCCCGTCCCGCTCTCGCAAACGATCATGTTCGGCCCGATGTCGAGGTAGTGTATTATCATCGACGAGTCGAGCTCGTGCACGATCTGCGTCCGATGGGGGAGACTCCTTGCCCATAGCTCCGGCGTCGGTCGGAGCAGGTAAAGGAAGCCGAGGCCCTCGGCGCTGCGCGAGCGTATCTTGCACCCGTACGGCATGCCGATGAAGTCGTCGTGGTGGAAGTGCCCGTTCCTATTCGAGAAGATATCGCCGGGGGTGGCGTACACGAAGTTCAGATCGTTGAACGACTCGAAGACCACGACGAGATCGTTGGGTCGGATGAGACGGGTGGGAGGGGGGAGGTGCCGCTCGAGGTAGAGGGAGGAGTCGACGACGACTTCGACGACGTCCGTCGACGCCGACGACGTCGGGGTGGTGGTGGCGGCGGCGGCGGCGGTCGTCATCGTCGAGCGGTCGTTCCCCAAAAGCAGGTCCATGGCGGCATCGTTGGCCGCGGCGCACACCCGACGATCGAGGTCGTCGTCTCCGAGGTGCGTTATCGGAACCAGGCGGATGTTGGACCTGGCGACGATGCCGGGAGTTTGGATCATGGGACGGCCGAAGTCCATGGTTGGAGAGAGATATGGCAGGCGCCGGGCGCTGGCGCGGGCGCTGGCGCTGGTGAGAGTGAAAGGTGGTGGACGAAAGGACGGACGGGCGCGGGCGGTGGAAATGGGGAAAGTTGGCGGGGGACGGGCGTCTGGCCCTCCCCCCCTCCCGCCGACCCCCGCCCCCTCCACACAAAACAAAAAAAGCAAAAAGAGAGAAGAACTGAACGAACCGCGACCCGCGACGCCCACAACTTCGTAACCATAATAATATCAAACGACGCCAACCAAGCGAAGCGGCCATGAAGCTCGATCCGACCGTGATGCGCACGATGAACCGTCAGGACTTCCGCGTCCTGAACGCAGTCGAATCCGGCATGAAAGATCGCGAGCTCGTTCCCCTCCCCCTGATAAACTCCATATCGAACCTCCGACACGGCGGGACGAACAAGATCGTGTCGTCCCTGTTGCGCGACAAGCTGCTGAGTCACGATCAGAGCTGCGGCTACGACGGATACCGACTGACGAATTCCGGATACGACGTCCTGGCGTTGCACGATCTCAAGACTCGCGGCATCATCGGCGGGATCGGGGACAGGATAGGCACGGGGAAGGAGTCGGACGTGTACCTCGCCGTCACGCCGAGGAATACCCAGATAGTGCTCAAGTTCCATCGTCTCGGCCGCACGTCCTTCCGCGACGTCAAGAAGAAGCGCGATTACTTCGCCATAAACGCCCCGTCGAAGAACGGCGGGAGGGGCGGATCGACGTATCGCAACCTGCCCAACTCGTGGCTGTTCCTCTCCCGCACGTCGGCCGCGAGGGAGTATTCCTTCATGTCCGCGCTGCACGACAACGGATATCCCACCCCGAGGCCCGTCGGGCGTAGTCGACACGTCGTGGCCATGGGTCTCGTGCGCGGCGTGCCGCTCTATCAGCTCCACGCCAGCAGGGTCTCGGCGGAGCAGGCCCAGAGCGTGTGGGAGCAGAGCGCGGCGCTCGCCGGACGACTCGCGCGTCACGGTCTGGTCCATTGCGATTTGAACGAGTTCAACCTGATGGTGGACCTGAGCGGCGTACAGGCAAGGATCGCCGCCGGCGGCGGGGGCGGGGGCGGGGGCGGCGGCGGCGCGGTAGGCTCCTCTTCGGTCGGCGGCGGCGGCCTCGACGACGGCACGACGACGACGACTGCACGACGACGACGACGACGACGGGGGGACGACAACGGCGGCGGCGGGATGGACGATTGGGAGGACGACGCCACGGAGCACTACGTTCGTCATTCCGGCATGCCGTCGAGGGTCAAGGGCGCGCTCAGCCCTCACGGGCCGCTGTCGAGGCGCGCCGCCGTCGTCGTCGACGGCACCGGCGAGGTCGTGTTGGAAAATCCGCCGGAACCGCACGAATACCTCGACAACGGCGAGCCGAAGCCGATCGTCACCCTCATCGACTTTCCCCAGATGGTTTCCACCCGTCATCCGAACGCCCGGGAGCTGTACGAGCGCGACGTCGAGTGCCTGAAGAGGTTCTTCGGCTCGAAGCTTCGGTGTTACGTCGAGGGGGGCGGCGTCGGGGATGATGGGGTCATGCCGACGTGGGAGGAGCTCGTCGCCGACGACGAAGGCGGCGGCGGCAAAGGCGAGGGCGAGGACGACGACGACGTCGTCACGCTCGTGTCCAAGGCGCAGCACAGGCTCGACGAGGAGTTGAGGGCGTCGGGATACTCGAGGGAGGACGCGGCGAGGGATGCGGAACTCGCGTATTACGAGGCGCAACATCCTCGGATCGATCATCATCGCGACGGCCTCGACGCGGTGGACGATGTCGATGAGGACGAGGATGAGGACGAGGACGAGGACGAGGACGAGGACGGTAGTAGCGATGTAGAAGATATCGACGATGACGACGACGATGACGAGAAAGAATCGTCGTCGAACGAGAAAGAGCCAGTCGGCGATGACGAACGGGCCCCGGAGCTGATCGACATGGACGACTTCCACATACGATCCGAAAAGAGGGGCGACATCGTCGACGACGTCGCCTCCTTCGCCGGCGGCGCGTCCGTCGGGGGCATGTCGAGGATGTCGCAACTGAGTTATGCCGAGGCGGAGCAGCGTGCGCGAGAGCGCGTACGTAGGCATCTGGAGGATAGGAAGCGCGCCTCGGGGAAGAGAGGCGCGTTCAAGACGAGGAATAGCAACAAGTCCTTCTCGAAGGGCAAGCGTGTAATTACCGATTTTGGACTGTGAATGTGGCCATCCATCGACCCGTTCCATGTCTAAATGAAAAAAGTACTAACCGTAACAGTATTTCTATCCACTCGCCTGCCGCCGCCTCGCCGCCTACGGACTATCGCCCAATGTGGCGGCTTGAGTGAGGATGCCCGTCGCCCGCGACTGCGGCTGCATCACCCTCGTCATCAAATCCTCGAACATGTTGTGAGCGGCGGTGGCGCTCGCCTCGAGTTGGGATTGCATCTCGGCGCGCATTTTGTCGTTGGATACGTAATCGTGCTTCAGAATTTGCTCGTACTCCTCGAGTTTCATCGTGCGGGAGTTGTGGATGTCGGCGACCGCCTGCGTGAGTTCCTGCTCGGAGCCGCTCATCGAGGTGTGAAATTCTTCGATGGCGGCCTCGAAGCGGGAATATGCAGCCTCGCGACGGGAACGCGCGGCGAGGAAGGCGGGTACCTCGGACCGCGCCGGCTCGTGCTGCATGATTGCGTCCCAGTCGGGCTCTTCCTCCCCTCCCTCGCCGGCGTCGTCATTGCTCGCGTTTGCGCCGTTTCGATCGCCGGAATTTTCCGCAGTTCCGAGATCGTCGCCGTGCGCGGACGCGAACATCCCTCCCGCCTCCTCCGGCTGCGCCACCCTCATTAGGAGATTTGCGAACAAACCCTGGGCGACGCGAGCGCTCTCCTTCAATTTGGTCTGCATCGATGCGCGCGTTTTCTCGTTGTAGACGTAATCGCACTTTAAATTCACTTCGTATTCGTAGAGCCTCTCAGTCCGATCGTTGAGCAGCACTGTCACGACCTCGACGAGCCCGTCCATGCTCTGCAGGACGGACTCGTGGAAGCCGTCGAGGCCGACGGCGAAGCGCTCGTTTGCCCTTTCGCGACGATTCATCGCCGTGAGGAAGGCGGGCACCTCCGTCCGTGCTGGCTCGTGCTGCATGATTTCGTTCCAGTCGGGTTCGTCGTAGGCGGGCTGCTCCTCGTCATTGTTGCCCTCGCCCTCATCGTCGGCATCGTCGTCAGCCAATGTCATGGACTCGTCTAACACCTGCTCGTCGTTGCGCGGTTTGAAGTCGTCAGGCATGGCGGCAGGACGGTGGATGTTGGGGTAAGAGGCGTGAGACCAGGAACGCAGCAACACAGCGAAGGGAGGAGGCGGGAGGGATGAGTCGCTCAAGAGAGAGGGAGCCTGGTTTTCCACATAGGAACCAATTCTTTTTTAGTCCAACTAACGGTAAAAGACTCCGAGAGGACTCGCAGCGAAATCCGCACAACGCAACGCGGAACGTCTCCAAACAAAAGCAACGTGGTCTCCACCGAACGCACCTACCTCTCAGTGATCAATAGAGTTCAATTTCAATATGTCCGACCCAGTCTATGACGCCGCAGTCGCGAGATACAAGGCGATGCACTCCAAAGAATCCAACCAGTGTATCGAGGCCGGAGGATATGCCTACGATTACCAGCCGCCACAAGTCTCATATGCCAACCGACAGTCGCAGGTCGTCGAGGATTCCTTGCGCACTTTCATCCGGGCGGAAAATGCCGCGAGCAACGTCCTAGAGACGTTGCAAATGCAGCGACAGCAGCTTCGGAAGGCCAATGACGACACGTGGAAAATCCGCTCGAATGCTATCAAGGCACAACAACAGTTGAAGGAATTACAGCAAAAGGCGTGGAAGAAGAAACAGTGCTTGTATGCAGTTATTGCGATGTTGGCATTTGTGGATGCGACTTTGTTTGTGAGGCTAGTACACTGTGGGGGGAGCTTCTTTTGTAGAAGGAGCGGATAAGGAAATTTTCACTGACATTTTTTATGTCGCAATCGAAATAGCATAAGCTAAAGCCAACAATCCCTCTATTGTAGCTGTATTCCCATGGCCAAAAATCTATCCAAAAATACAACATTCAGTCACACTCAAGACACATGCGCGACATTGCTTGCTTCTTGGTCTGAATAGCAAGTGACCTGCTGTGTTTAGACTATGGTAGGCATATCTGTGCATTTTGGCACTCACAACTTAGACGAACTTCGATATGATTGAGCAAGATTCAGTCATCCAAATCCGTATAGGGTAATTCTGACTAAGTAGATCATCGTCATACTTGTAGATAGTTCTACAAAGGGAATGAATCTCACTCGAGACAGTGGCGAATGCTGAAGCATCATTTGAGTAAAATTCGTCTATTGAGATGAGTGTGTTAGCGTGACGGAGCTCATGTGCATCAAATCCTCCATCGATTCCACCACCTGAAGGCTGTCCTCAAAAATTACATCCTGACATTCTTTTCTAATGGCATCGATTTTCTCCTTGATGATATTTTGAACAATATATCTATGAACACATGTTTTCTTCAACTGGCCGATGCGATGTATCCTGTTGATTGCCTGTGCATCTAGTCCACTGCTCATGATGGGCTCTATCATGAATACATGATTGGCTTCAGTCAGCGTCAAGCCCTTGGCGCCTTTTTTACATTCATCAGCAACACAGGACAGTCACTTATACGGAATCGTGTAATATCCTCACCAAATTGTTTGCCGGAAATTTGATTCGCTCCCAGAGCTTCCACAATGATGTTCATCATGTCATCCCGTTGCGAAAAGATGACACCCCTATCTCCAACTCTAACCGCATCCATGACATCTTTAATCAGCCGGTTGACTTTGGTGCCCCAATCACCCTTGATTTCTTGAGACATCTTACTTCGGTTCTCGTGTTCTTCTTGCTGGCGTGAAAGACATCTGCTTGACTTACCATCAGTTCACATCGCATAGGGCAGATGATGTGCTGAATCTATTGAAAAGACAATCCACACACATAGGGTGGAATGAATGTCCACAAGGTAAAACGGATCGTTCATTGTTGAATGTGGCAAGACAAATGCAACAAGTCACAGCGGTGGTGGTGGTGGCGGTGGCAGTGCTGGGGCAGTTTTCGTCTATGGTTTGGTCAATCACCTCCGCTTCTGTTAGTTGTCTTTGGTTCTTTAGATATCTCAGAGTACTTTTGTTCCTTCTCAACATTGCCAAAGCAGACGCTTGCTTGACTTTGTGCTCCATTATCTCCATAGACAAATTTTGGGGGTCAATAACAAATGTGGCTTCATTCTTAGTCAACGCCGAAACATCCTTGTCGTGTCGACTTAGGCGCATAGCCCGTTTACATTGATACATTGATTTAGCTCATCAATGTCTGACAGCAGATCAAAGTGAGCCTTCCAAACTAACTTTGCCGCCAAAATCTCTTCTCGAATCTTGTCTTGAAGATGAAAGTATCTCGATGCTCATTCAGATATATTACCAGCCATGATAGTGAAATGATCCTTCACAAATTTGTACAAAGCCTTCAAAACACAAGTGATCTCTGGGTCATATGACAGGCAATGAAGTTTGCCAAGTCCGTCTTCCAAGTGACATTGTGCTGAAGTTGAAAAATGATGTCCTCATCAGTGAATAAAATTGGGACACAATAAAAAGCAGGTCGAAATTTAATTGCAAAGCACAGCAAACATGTACAACATATGGGCCCCCTTTGATTCGAATCTTTTCTGCACCGCCGACATTGTGAGTTTGTGTAAACTTCTCCCTCCGTGGGAGTTGACAATGAGCTCATCACAATACTTAGAACACTGTTTTTTTTGTTCAAACCTTTGTGTAGTCCAACTTCATCTTCACCTTGCTGAAATTGTATCGCAAAGGCAGAATGAAGCCCGTCGATCATGTCGAAATGAGGAAAATTCCCCCTACAGATCAATACTCTAGATTGATCATCAGTGCCATGGTCCATGAAGTTTGTTAAAGCATTTTTGACAGTATCGCACAAATTCTGTCGGTCATGATCATTTCCATAGAGATTGACCCTATCTAAGGCATCCTCGTACCAAGGTCAGTCCGAGCCTTCAGATAGGTCGCTAATTTTTTTTTTTTCAACTCTCACAAACTTTAACTGCAGATAACAGCTGCTGCTTGCTTTGACAATGGACAGCTTGAGCTTGTGGCATATAATTGTTTACAATGACATGCTCTTTGCTTTCTATTCCATTTAGTCTTGTGATGGCAATCTCTTTGGCCTTGCCATAAACTGTTGCTATAAGTGCGGAAAGCACCAGTGACATATTGTGTAAGATGTGAAGTCTTTGAAGATGATCATCCGCAATCTCTGGCTGGAAGAGTTTCACATCAATCCCAACATAAAACCAGCGTGAGTCCAATTCGGGCATCACAGTCAACGCTAAGTTATTATGGAATGATCTTATCCATAGCCGCCAAATCTTTGATTTCTTTGCAATAAATCCACGCACAACCTGAACTTCCATATCTTCTGAAAGGACGAATGAATGCACGTTGACAAAACCACCTCCAGCAGCAACGCTTGACATCTGCAATATGCATTCTTTGGGCCGCAGGATGGTTCAGTTCCCTGTGTTTAGTCCTTGTAATTCAGAAAACAAAATGTGGCGAAACTTCAAGGAAGTAACTTTCTTTGGCATTCCTGCAAAATCGATGTTGGCCCAAACTTCGCTGAGACTCTCATCGCTGTCTTGCCAGCTTTGCCGCACCATTATGAATGGTCTTTTGATCCAAGCAGAAACCTACAGACCCTATCAGGACTGATTTTCCAATTATCTCAGCTGGTGAAGCTTTTGAGTCTGCAATATAAAGGGACAGTTCACCGTCTTTGAGATTTGTCAGGCCAGCCAACCCGATAGTATGGAGGATTACAATACGCTGGGCCTCTTCGCACTTCACCTTTGCATCATCTATCAGCTTTTCCAGTGTCTAACTCAGCAACCATGGTGAGGGTAAATATGCTCAGTCACAGGCACAAAATACAATAAGTTACCTGCCACTCAAAATCTCACCTCATCCATACTGAGTACTGTGGATGCATCTTTGATCCATGCTGATTGCAAACACGACCACCGACTCCGCTTGCACTGACCTGTAGATGGCAGCAGGCAGCACGTAATTTCTGTTGAGTGTGGTAGAGCCAGTTTGGACCCTTTGCTTCTGTCCAACTGTTGACCGCTTCCGACGTAATGTCAAACTGCCTATCGTAAAAGAACTTTTCAACAGATGAGAAATGCAATATGACCCTCTTTACCTCTTGATTGGAAATGCCCATCTGTTGACGGACAAATTTGTTTTCCTTTGTGGATCACCACATGACATCTTTCAGGAGATGAGAAAAAAACCCCAATGCATTTCCATGAGACAGGACAAAGCTATTTGAGAACCACCTTTTTTCATCAAACGGCTTGACCAAGAGGAAGAGGAGAAGGCCGTACAGGTCATCGAGTCAACCGCGGCCAATAGGCGTGCCACTTACACACCATCTCTTGTCGGTAATCAACTTTCTAGCCATCCTTGCCAACGCTGCAGTCAGGACGTTGACTCGCTGTGCCTCATCCAAGCAAATTCTCCACCACTTCACACTAGTAAGCGGCAACGGCAATACAATGTAGCGTATTTTTAGATCGTAGACATGATTGTCCCTTCGTGAAGCCAGCAAATGGATTCTCGTTGCTGTGTACAAGTTCACTCATTAATGTTTGGAAGGTCATAAGCACAACGTCCGCATTTGCTAGGTGACAAGGGTGAACCAAATGGATATCGAGATGAAGTGCCCGCACGACAAAGATCTCTAACACCCAGATAAATAACAACCTTGAGTAGTCTACCTGATAATGGTTCTTTAGTGTGACGACTTATTTCACTCTGCCATTGGACCAGGATAGCGTGTGGCGTCACGATCAATGTGGCTCTACTGTAGATGATTGAAGTTCCATCATTCTGCGATATGGCTGCTGCGACACACGTGGCGCAGTGATCGCTTGGGCACATCATGACTCCAGCCGCGGAGTTATACTTCGTTTTCGAAGCGAGCTCTTCCTCGGACTCGAACCCAGCGCAGCGCCCGTGCATTCCTCCATGGCATCTCTCACATACAACCCATGAGAGACAGCCAGCAAAGGTGGTAGATTGGCCACAGATACAGATTGTATCAACACAAGGCTTTGCTAACAAATTGTTTGAATTGATCATCTCACGATGAGAGGACACAGCCGTATTGCTAATGAGATGTAAAGATTCACCAACAGCATCTGCACCAGAGGCACTCTCGACTTGCACCAGGATGTGCTGACTAGGAGTGGTGTGCAAAGATTGCGGACTTGGATTGGCTAGGATGCAGGTGATAACCTTGACGGTCTTTCCCAAACCCATGCTTTCCGCTAATATCCCTCCCATTACACTTCCATTGCCTTCATTTCCCAACATCATACATTTGGCCTCGCCGTAAGAACCAGCCATCCATCCTGAAAACGGATTGCAGAATACCCAGCGTTCGTCCGGAGAGGATTTGATATTCTTCCACTTCGGCAGCAACATCACATTGCTCCGGACGACGGCATCCCGTCCTCCTCCTCCCTCGTCCCCTGTCGACGTTTTGACGGGTGGATGCTCGATCAAGATGAACCAGCACAGCTCCCGCTCGTCACCGGCGTCAACCATGTGTTCTCGCTCAAGCATCCAACAAACGGCGGCGACTTGGTACGGATGCAGGACGGGCACCAGGCCGGGCACCGCCAGACTTGAACATGACGACGGCCCAACGACATTTGTTCCGGCCGGTCATTCACTTCAGTAACGAACATCGTCGACGACGCCGTACACCATCTTCGCGGTGATGACGTCCGTCCTCCGGTTCGACGACAATCGGGCGACGTCCTCGAAGATCGACCCGTGGAATATCCCCTCGAGTGCCTGGAGGAGCGCACGGGAATGACTGCGCGACGCGGACAATTCGTCGAGAAGCAGCCTGAGCGCGATGCGAACGGATACGATGTCGATGTTGACCTCGCGACTATTCCGATCGGAATGAGTTGCCCTCGTCAGCACGACCTCCATCGTCCCGTCCTCACAAGCGCATGCAATTGGATCAACATCGAGCAAACAATAATCATCCTTCTGCCAGGGACAACACCCCCCCAGCAAGGCCTTCGCCGCCTCGATTGTTTTCAGCACGAAGACGTTGTTGTCATAGTTGCAAGAGACGACAGTCGAACGATCGCCATCACGATCAAGGACAATTTTTCTAGACGGACAAGAGGGCATGACACCGTACGAAGAAAAGGGGAGGCACATTTCCACCGCGGCATCGACCATGTTGGGATCGCCTCGTGGTCGCTCCCCGTCGTCGTCGTCGTCGTTGTTATGGCGTTTGGTCGTCTAGCCGTCGTCATCATCGATTCTTCTCCTTTTCGTCACCACCTTGTCTAGGCCAAACGATGCATAGGCATTGCAGTTGCATTTGCAATTGTCGTCGTCGTCGTCATTGTCGTCGTTGTCGTCATCGTTGTCGTCACCAAGGACCCTCTTCGACATGATCGCCGACGTTCGTCAGATAGACGACGTCGCAACGTCATCGCCCTCCTCGGCTGCGAAGACACCGCCATCATCGTTTGACTCGCCGCCGCATCCCATCGCGACGACAGCATCACGTTCCTCCCCGCGCCGCCTTCGTCGTCGTCGTCGTGGCGGGTCGACGACGACGACGTCGTCGTCCGCCCCATTTGGCATAATATCCCGCCCTTCGCAGTCGATGCTCACGCGCATGCGCCGGGAGCGAGAGGAGTGGGAGGGGGTATGCGACGTTGTTCGGGGCGGAGTCAGGGTGTGAGAAGAGGTGGCGTACTTTATTCAGCATGGAGAAGGAAGTGGGTGGGGAGAGAAGTTTGCTGAATGATTCCCACTGTAAGTAAATAATGGGCCCGAGGGGCGCTTGCTCATTTTCCCCCCTAAATGAGCGCCCCGCGGAGC
>JALLAZ010000665.1:0-20736 GCA_036939755.1 Stephanodiscus triporus | reverse complement strand
CTTCCCACCTGAACAAAGCACGAAAACCACGCGCCCTTGAAGCCATAATGATAGTGGGGTCAGCTCTCATTTAGTAATATCTACATACATACACAATCTGATACCACGTTCTACGTTGGAATTATATTAAAACTACCAAAATCACGGGCCAAAACATAGTGTTTCGGCAGCAACTACTCCTGCACCACCCCGCCTCCACCGCTGCTTCCAACGCCGTCCCCCTCCACACCTACAATAGCACCACCCTACGCGGCCTTTCCCATCGCTGCCGCCGCTCCGCAAAGATCCCTGACGAAGCTAGCGGACCCACTGCAGCATCAATAACAACCACTCACCCCACCAACCGCCGACGATTCGAACCATTACTGATAGCCAAACGGCGATCAAAACACAAGAAACGATTTAAATTTATTGTCAGCGCAACGACCATTAACGGACAGTAAGCCTTTGACACGTATATCCCCCGAGCACACGTGAGCTTAAATCAATTCAAATAATTTAAACCACACCAACAACAGTAAACAGACGACACTCGTTCGAACAAAGGCGCGGCAACGCCCGCCGCCGTCTACGATGGGCAGGGCCTATGTTCTCCTCCTGCTGATTACGCTCTCATTTTTCTGCCTGCACACTATCCATGCCACTTCCGCTCACTACCCCGCATCCGCGTCTGGTTTCTACCTCCTCACCATGGCTATCCAAACAAGGACAACACACGCCAAGGCCCAGGCAGCGAAGGCTGACGTTCCCACTGCCATCCACAAAACCCGCCGCAGGACCCGCAGTACATCCCAGTCGCCAACCGGCAAAAGTGTCACCGCTCATCTAGCCGCCCTCAACCTCCCGGGCCTACGATTTGACGGTGCATTGACGGTACTCGGACGGGAGGATGGATCCAAGGATCAGGACGAGGGGCGCAACCTGGCGGTGCCAGCCATCGACACACCTGACGTCTCCACCCCCCCTGATTCTCCGGTCGGTGTCGAGGATGGGGCCTCAGCGATTTCCACCGACAAACCAGCCCAACAAGTAGTTCGAATCGCCGACGACTCTCCCCCTCCCCCCGAGTTTGAGAGTCCCAGCACGTCGATTGAAGGGGTCGCACGCGGCTCCGCGCTCAAGAACCCGTCCCCAACGCCTCGAGTGGTGGACGAGCCTCCGACGGCACGGAAGCTTCCTCGCGGCCTAGAGCAGGGCAGCAACTATGTCATCGATAGGCCTAACAAGCTATACATAGTGTATGACAAGACCGGTCGGGAGTCGCGATTCCACGTCGAGGACTTCGTCGGCCTATACCCGTCGTGGCCAATTATCGAACTGTCTATCATTCCGCCGGGCAATACTAAGGACGAAAGAATGACAAACTTTGTTCGTTGCTTTGCCGCCCTCCTTGCAGAAATCAAACATGTTGACGCAAGCGCAGCGATTGCCCCCATCAATATCTACGATGATGACAAGGATAATTTCATTGCCGATCGAGCAGGTCTTCCGGACAACTTCACAAAGCTGGGGAAATGGCTTATGATCAGTGGAGGGAGCTGGGTTTTCGATAAAAAAGAAAAGGGCAATGGCGAGGTCTATGCAAGATTCCGCCTCAAGTCACAAGATCTGGCCGATGACATCATCAACCGTGTTTCCTTTGAATTCAACCGATCGGGCGGATCGCGGCTCAGCAAGAAAGCGATGCAAGCGATGGAGACAGAGACTCCCATGATGCTGCTGTTTGTCTGCAACGGCACCGACCACACGAGCATCACCACGGACATGCGACAACTTCTTGACCTCGCTTACCAAGACATCGAGGAAGAGAGTATGATGCCTGAAGAATATGAAAATCGGGACATCCCTCGATTTGCCATTAGGCTCAACGTCCCCCGGCTTCCAGAAAAGAAGTCGAGCAAGGAGAATAAGGCATACGACCACATGCGAGAGCAAGGGAAGAAGGCATTTCATTTGGAAGTTGCGAAACCTGATCTAGCGTTCTTCACCTTCCTCGCCACTCATGCGCATAGGATGGGCCTGGACACGAAATACTTCGGGAAGTTTGCGAAGCTAACGGCGACACTGGGCAAAGATGCCCCCCTCAGCGACTGCGCTCGTCTCCGACGATGCATCCAGGGACATCTCAACTTTCACCTGAGCTCAACGTCAATCACGATTAACGGGATTGACGACCTAGATGCTTCGGAGATAGTTCGTCACCCAACGACCGGTGTAAAGATTACCAGGGTGTCGCTCAGGGATATGTTATATAAGATTGTTCTCTCCAACAAATCTCCGCTCTTCCTTCAACTCAGCCAGCGACCCTCTGGAGAGGTTGATGCCGTAATTCCAAACACGCCCGAGGCAGAGAACTTGGCTGAACGGATCAACGTACAGGTGGCCGCATGGTGCCACTTTTACTGGAAGGATACAAACAAAGGCGGTGACAGGTTCTTTAAGAAGCTCTCAGAGCGTGCGTTCAACGGGCACCTGATCCATGAGATTAGTGAGTGCACATGGGATGCAACGGAGCAAGCGGTGACATCCCCCCGGAGCCTGTCGGAGATGTCGGCCGTGTATGAATTCGAGAGCCTGGATTGGGTTCAAAACCTTGTACAAGCAGACCAACACCCAAAGAAGAAGCATGTTGATCCAACGGCGGCATTCAATTTTGAGGAGGAATTCTCGGTAGGGACTATCCATGGCAGAAACGAGGCGGTTTCTACCCGGAACGTCACGGCAAACACAGCGGGGGCAATAGACATCATTGATGACGATGAAGTCAGCGTCATCTCTGCCAAGACGCAGGACGGCCTCGCGGCCGTGGGTGGAATCCGGGCTGTCTCCGGTTCCACGCCCCCAGTCATCGGCCTCACCGCCGAGACTACCCCCGCCGGAGCGACAGGGTCCTCTCCCGTCGCCGCAGAGGGATCTCCGATCCCTTATGGAGCCGGCCAGGTTGGTAGTGTCGACGGTAGGCCGGGTGGCGAATAGTCACCAATGACCGCTCCTCTGCATCCACGGGAGGAGGGTCTCGCACAGCGTCGAGTGGATTGTCAAGTGGGCAGGTAACTTCACGACGCAGAAGGAACCAGCAACGTACAGCATCATATCGTAGAGAGGCATCTGCCAGTCGGCAACGACAACTACTTATTACATGTAAGAACATAAAAGATAACTGCACTAACGGAAAATTCAAAAAAACAGAACACAAAACAATTATGGAACATTTGAGGATACGAGCAGATCGGTTTCGAAAACAAGGGAGATTACAGGAGGGAGAGATGGAAGCAATTATTCGGGAAATGAAGGAGGAGTTCGACGGGAAGGAGGACGGGGACCAGGCCAGGGGGGAGACCAGGGCCGAGGAACATGCGCGAGTGTTAGAGGCGGTGGGGGAAGGCCTCCTACAGATACACGGCGTGGCACCCAACAGCAAGCAAGCAGGGATCTTCAGGATGCTGTGTGAGAACGCCAACGGGTTCAACAATAAGATCGGTGGAAATCGGAAGATCGCGAAAGCATTGGACATAAAGGAGGACTTAGACATCGACTGCCTCCTATATTGCGAACATCGTCTGAATCTACGCCATAAGTCCAACGTCAACGATTTTAAGCAGATGTTTCAAAGGGAGATAGCCTGCACGGCCGTCGCCGCGCACAACGTCCACGAGTGGCAACAGGCGGGGAGGGTGCAGGAAGGCGGGACAGGCGCGATATGTTTCGGAGACGCAACGGGATATATCCGGAAGGTGGGAAAAGATGAGGAGGGTTTAGGTCGCTGGAGCTGGATACTGCTGGGGGGTTCAGACGGTCACATGACACGACTTATCACGGCGTACAACCCTTGCAAAAGCGGGAAGGCCAACTCAGGCACGACGTACCAACAGCAACGCCGGTACTTCATTATGAAAAAACATGACCTAACATGTCCGCGGACACTATTCCTACGCCATCTCACAGCTGCTATTAAGTCATGGAGGGCCGCCGGAGAAAGGATTGTCCTGTTCATGGACCACAATGAGCACGTCTATGACGGGACCCTCGGGAAAACGCTCAGCGACAGGGAGGGGCTGAATTTGAGGGAGGTCATCCTCGACACAACAGGGGCGCAGACGGGCGCAACGTTCTTCCGGGGGTCGCAACCAATCGACGGTGTATGGGCGTCAACAGACCTGGACATAAGCAACGCGTGTGTGATGCCATTTGGATATGGAGTGGGGGATCACCGCGCTTTTATCCTTGACATCCCGCTTGAATCTTTGGTCGGAATCAACCCTGTACGAATAGTCCGCCCAGACAGTAGGCGTCTGAACAGCCGGATACCGGGATGTGGTAAAGCCTACATAACGAGTTTGGAAAGCAATATCATCCAACATCGCCTCATCGAGCGATTGCACGAGGTACACACGGGGGATTACACCGCCGAGGAGAGGGCACGGAGGGTGATTATCATCGACGAGGAGGGGAAGACATACATGCGACACGCAGAGAAGATATGCCGCAAGATTAAGTCTTGCCGTATTCCGTTTTCGCCGGAGGCTGCGATCTGGATCAGGAGAGTACAGGTCTACTACTCTCTCCTCCGGTATCACAAAGGAAGGGTGAAGAACAGGGGGAACTTGAAGCGTGCCGCGCGGAGATGCAATATCCCCAACCCTCTCACCATGCCCATCGCGGAGATCTATGACCGGTTGAAGGAATGCAAACGGGAATGCGGTTTCTATCAGGAACACGGGAAACGCTTTCGCCAGAAGCATCTGAATGAGCGGCTCCGGTTGGCGCAAGAAAAGGAGGATGAAGAAGCCATCAATAGGATCAGCGCCATCATCCAGCGGGAGAAACAGCGGAATTTCTGGCGCCGCTTGAACTACTGCACTGGGAAGAAACGCACCAGAAGCGCAACTACAATTCAGGCAGAAGGGCCGGGTGGGGCTATAGTCGAACACACGGCACGAGAGCCTGTGGAGCAGACGATATTCTCTGAGATCCACAACAAGAGGTTCACAATGGCTGGGGAGGCCCCCATCTGTAACGGCGACCTGTTTGAGGAGTTCGGGTACACATCCAACACAACGGCCGGCAAGGAGGTCCTAAATGGTACATATGTAGCACCCGCAGGAACTGATCGAGCCACAGTGGAACTATTCGCAGAGGTAGCTGAAATCCGCCGGCGCGTCCCGAAGGATTCAGTAGCAATATGTATCACCCCGCAACAGTGGAAACGATACTGGCAAGTAGTCAACGAGGAGACATCATCGTCAGAGTCGGGCCTTCACTTTGGCCATTACGTGGTGGGGAGCACGTCGGACATTATCTCATACTATCACGCGGCTCGGGTAACGGTAGTCATCGCCCACGCTATCCAACTCGAGCGGTGGTCACGGGGACTTTCTGTAATGCTGGAGAAAACACTCGGGGTCACCTTGGTAACCAAGCTACGTGCGATCTTATTAATGGAGGCAGACTTCAATGCTACCAACAAAATCATTTACGGCAACAGGATGATGGAGAATGCACGTCGGTACAATCTCATGCCAGAGGAGATCTTCAGTGAACGCAACAGAATGGCGGACGATGGCACTTTGAGCAAGACTCTCTTCTGTGACCTCGCGAGACAGGCACGGGTCCCAGCCGCGATAGCTTCCGTCGACGCCTCCAACTGTTATGACAGGATAGCTCACGCGATGGCCTCCCTTGTTTTTCAAGCGTTCGGCGTGCCAAGTGCGGCAACAGAATCGATGCTTAGCACGATAGAAAATATGAAATTCTTTCTACGGACAGGATTCGGGGACTCGACCAACTTCGCGGGTGGAGGCGTCAGCATTAAGACACAGGGGATGTGCCAAGGAAACGGAGCATCGCCAGCAGGATGGGCTGTCATCAGCATCTGCATTCTCAGCGCCCACGGCAAAAAGGGCCACGGGGCAAAATTCATTTGCCCGGTGACAAAGCTGGAACGACACCTTTCGGCAATTTTGTATGTAGATGACACGGACATCCTCCACATCGACCTGACAAGGGACGAGAGCGTAGACGAGGTCCATGAGCACATCCAGGCAAGCGTCCATAGCTGGGGGAACTTACTGATTGCAACAGGAGGGGCCCTACAGCCGGCAAAATGCTTCTATTCAATTATCTCGTTTGAATGGATAAACGGTGCGTGGAAGTATGCCTCAAACGAATCAAGGACAGATTTAGGAATCAGTGTACCACTGCCGGGAGGAGGCTCAGCAGGGATCACACACAAGGCGGTGGAACACGCAGAGAAGACACTGGGGGCGATGACAAGCCCCGATGGAAACAGCCGCGCCGCGATAATGATGATGCAGGATAAGGTACAGCAGTGGGTAAACGATGTGCGGAACGGCAGATTACATCGCCGTAATGTTTGGTTTTCGCTCAGATTCCAACTGGTTCCAAGAATCACTTACGGTCTCTGTAGCTCAACGGCTAGCTTTGATGAACTTAAAGAGGCGATGAGAAAACAGTACTACCAGATTCTACCTCTTGGTGGAGTGGTACGAACAGCAACTGTAGAGAGTCGGACCATCGCACCAGGCTTTTTCGGGATCGGGCTGCCACACCTGGGCGTGGAAGCACTGGTGGCGATGTCGAACAAGCTCCTTATGCACTATGGATGCGACACTGCAACGGGGAGATTTATGCGAGCCAGTTACTCGCTCTTCCTGCTGGAATTAGGGATATCCGCCCAGCCCCTGCAGGAATCATACGAGAAGTATAGCTTCCTCTCGACTCACTCGTGGATGAAAATGCTCTGGGAAAAACTATCCATGTTTGGTATACGGACACTCATTGCAGATGGCGTCATCGACAACCAGCGGGTGGGAGACCGCTACCTTATGCAGGTGTTTGTAGAGAAGGGATACCCGCGAGATATACTACTCCGGCTCAATCGGGTACGAGTATATTGGCAGGCGCTATTCTTCACGGATATACTGACAGCGTCGGGCAGCAAGATAGACCCCGAGGTGCTGGGCCGGCCACGGACACATCGGAATAGATCACACTTGAGGTGGCCAACGGAGCAACCGACGGCCGCCGACTTCCAGATATGGCGGGACGCAATATTGGCATTGTGTCCAAGTCGGAACGCGGGGACTCGAGTAGGAGCATGCACCGCATCCCCGCATAGGATATGGGAGTGGAGATGGGACGAGGAGTCCGGATGCCTATGCAGAAAGAACGCGGATAACAAATCAGAGGATGTTTTTCGGGCAGGACGCAAACCGAACAGATTCTACTATTCTGAGACACGGCCATCCACGCGCAGCGGGAGGATTTGCTCGGTGGAACCGACTCATGCTGGGCAGGTGCAAGGAGGATGGCGATTGACATCGGTGGCTCAGGCAGTCATCTCGAGTCCTCCCCCGCGCAATTTCATGGACGTACTCCAGTCATGGGGCAACACATGGCTGTGGGATAATATCTCCATCACCGGGGAGCACGGTTGGATTAACGACGCCATATCGGATGGGTCCCTCTTGGCGGTTACGGACGGTTCATTCATCCGAGAGCAGTACCCGAACCTGTGCTCGGCGGCCTTTGTGCTGGAATGCACAAAAGGACGTGGCCGTATGATTGGGTCATTCTCCGAATCTTCGAGGGTGGCGAACGCGTATCGAGGGGAGTTGTTAGGCTTGATGGCCATCCACCTAATTCTGAGGAGTGTAGACATAGCGCACGGCGGCAACGCCGGGTGCGTGGAGGTGGTATCAGATTGTTTAGGCGCATTACGACGGGTGACGGACCTCCCTTGACGGACCTCCCGCCTTATAGGATCCCTTCCCGTTGCAAGCACTCCGACATCCTTAAGAACATATTGGTTCACTGTCGCAGCCTATCCTTCACGATACATTACCGACACGTCAGGGCGCATCAAGACGAAGCCAAGTCGTTCAAACAGCTCAGCAGGAGAGCACAACTTAACTGCATTTGCGATCACACGGCAAAACAGCGAATAGTTCTTGATGGGACCGGCAGCGACAGGCCAGAGCGGATGTTCCCATTGGAAACTATCGGGATGTTCGTCAATGGGGGGAAGCTCACCTCCGACACGGGCGACACACTCCGATTTTGGGCCCAACGTCAGCTCGCTAGGACATATTACCACTCTAAAGGAATAATCTCGCACGAGCAGTTTGACGAGACAGACTGGTGGTCCCTCCATCGCACACTCACGGCGCTGCCACGGCTATTCCAACTGTGGGCGGCTAAACATGTGAACAGGATTGCGGGGACTATGTCGTTCCTTTCGCATCAGGATGGGCGATGTAACAGATGTCCGAGCTGTGATACGTGCAAGGAGACATGTCCCCACATCGCACGGTGCCCCGAGGTCGGACGGTCAGCGGCCTTTGCCCAGTCGACGGATGAGTTGGACTTATGGATGGGCACTAACACTACCCACCCAGACCTCCACGCCATGCTTCTCAAATACACACGGGGGCGTGGGACGGTATCCTGCCTCGACTGTGCCATCTCTCTTGATCTCCCACCGATTCTGCACGACCTAGCGCGCTCCCAGGATATTATTGGATGGGACCTGTATATGGTGGGAATGCTGTCCACGCAACTGTCCGCGGTCCAGAGTGTGTACCTAATGCAACATCAGTCGACACGCCCGGTTGCAAAATGGATATCCGGACTAATCACGCAGCTCCTTCAGGTGACACACGGTCAGTGGATCTACAGGTGCGTCCTAGTGCATGACCGGTCGACAGGCACACTGATATCGGCACACAAGGCGGACATGCTGAAGGAAATAGAGCATCAACTCGCTCTAGGCGACGAAGGGCTGGAGGAGGAGGATAAGTTTCTTCTAGAATGTAATTTTGACGAACTTGTGACAACGAATGGCGAACAGCAGGAGTACTGGATTCTGGCAATTCAGGCAGCAAGGGAGGCGTGCCGCCTGCGGGCCGCGGCGCAGGGCACACCCAACGCGACAACACAGATGATGACCGCGGGCGTGGTGGCACCTCGGCAGGGGTCTGACCACGACGCAGCGGGCGCGGAGGCATCATGGGGCGGGGATTTTGGCGAGACCACGGGCGGGGTAGTACGACATGGGGACGCCACACTACCTCGCCGCGGGCGCGGACGCACAACAGCAGGGGATACATCACAGCGCCGCAGGCGCGGCACCACGGTAGGGTAAGGGGCAATTACAGAGTGCACACACATCGAATGCATATGTTCAGCGCCATCTAGTATGGGCCGAACAATTCCCAGGGATACGAAATCCTGGAAGGAGAGAGCCCTCTCTCCGCGGTTCCGACTGCAACGCTGTTTTGCACCCGTGCATACGGCGTATAAAGACTCCAATTGGTTAAACTGGTCTAGGTAGTAGCGATAATCTTCCTAATTTTCTAAGTTGTTCTGTTCTGTTCTGAGTTCCATATGGAAGCCGACGCCGACGCCAACGCGGGGGAGTCGGAGGAGGAGCGCAATCATCCCTGCCTTGCCCTGTTCGTGGCCCCGCTCCGTCGTTGCTATTCCCCCAGCGCGCCCCTCCCCGCCGCAGCGCCGCCGCCATCGCCATCGCCATCGTCGATGACACCGTCGAACGTGTGCACTTCCAATCCTTC
The DNA here is from genome assembly GCA_036939755.1 of Stephanodiscus triporus. NCBI lineage: Eukaryota > Bacillariophyta > Thalassiosirophyceae > Thalassiosirales > Thalassiosiraceae > Stephanodiscus > Stephanodiscus triporus. Next base: position 11,143 of record JALLAZ010000665.1, on the reverse strand, counting down.
CCGAACGCGCGGACGAGGGCCGCCTCCGTCTCCCTCCACTTGTGACCTTGAGTTTCGTCCTGCAATATGGAGAAGTGCGACACGAATTCCAGACTGAAGAGGTCGTGTCTCGTCGACGCCCACTGCACGAGCTTGACATACGTCGGACCCGCGGACTCAATCGCCCAGCACGATGGCAGCGGAGCAGCGAATACGACGACGACGACAACGACGATGACAACGTCGTCCCCTCTTCCCCTCCCTCGCGACCGGCGATGGCATCCATCCCCGTCATCGATCCTCCTCCTCCTCTCCCATCCCCACCCAATTCCTCCGATTCCGACGGCGGCGTCCCAACGAGGTTGACCAACACGAGGTTCGCAGGCACGAGCGCCGCCAACAGCGCCGTGAGGCAGGTTAACCTCAGCACCCTACGACAGGCCATGCCCCACCGTTCGAGCCTGGTCGTGCTCGACAGCGGCGATATCATCTTCCCGAATTCTTCCCGTCGCCTCGCGAGGTCGATCCGATCCGACCACTCGGCCGGCTTCTCGTCGGCGGACGACGACGATCAGCCGTCGTCGAGGAGGTTGTAACTGTCCAGGGTGCGCTGTTTTGACGACGACGATGATGGCAACTTGCAGCCGGCGACGACCGACGTCGTCGTCATCGACGACGGCAGGTTGAGAAATATGTCCCGAATATGGTTCCCGGCTATCCGGGCCGAGCTTCCCGAGGGGTCGGATACGCGCCTCTTCCCGGGCGCTCGGATAGAATTTTTTTTTTGTCTGAGCGCGCGGGGCACTACCCCAGGCGCACTTCTACTGGGCAGGCCGAACTATGGGGTGGATGGCCTATTGAACTAGCAGCAACCACCAACCTCTGAGTCGAGTATCAGTAGAGATAGAGAGAGATATCATCAGGTCAGTTCTACGACGTTCGGAGTCATGCGCTCCACCGCCCTTATTGCGCTCTCTCGGCATCGGCCGACGGGTTCGCGACGACGCCATGCGATGCCGTGCCAAATGAAGGCATCGTTATTTGGGTTGCCCACGGCGCCAATAATCGCCACAACTATACAACGGTTCGCCTATCGACAGGCGGCGATGATGGCGATGGCGGCCGAACCAAGCAATTCGAACAGAATGACGAATATGGTCGGGAGGGCGACCGTTCGACTATCCGATCGCGTGGCCGAACTCGGTTTATGCAATCGAGTCGACGCGGAACGGATCCTGACGGAGACGTCGACGGACGCACGCGAGGCAAATGACGACAACAAGGAGAAAGATGCGGCGAGGAAGGTAATTTACGTGAGGGGCGAACCGATCGTCGACGGTCGCGACGCGCGCGTCGCCTCCGACGAGAGCGACATCGAAATCCATCTCGGGATGCCCGTCCGTTTATCGAAGCGCATGTCCGAATTGGGAATTTGTTCGCGACGCGAGGCGGCCGACATACTGAACGAGGTAAAGAGATGCGGCGAAAAAGACGCCTCCTCGTTGAGACGCCTGAAAGAGGTCATATATCTGAGGGGCAAGCCTGTGATGGACGGCGCGGCGGTGAAGGTACCGCCTGGCGAACGGTACGTCGAAATACGAGCGGGAGATGACCCACCCCCGGAGAGGGATTCGGGGCTTAAAGAATTCGTTCCCTATCCCGATCGTCCGTGGGACGAAATTATGGGAGATACGATCGTGCTGAACAAGCCCGTGGGATACGTTTCGGGACAGGAGGAGCACCAACACGTTCCCGCTGTACGGTTGTTACATCGTCGGAACATGCACCTGGTGGACGACTTCGACGGCGAGGCGCAACGCCACTTCAGGGACGGCGATGCCCTGCGATTCGATCGATGGAAGTACGGCGGCTTCGACATGAAGGCGAATTCCATCCCGAAGCGCATACGCCGAACGCTCGACGAGGACGAGTTGCGGGAGAAGAACGGCCTCGACGTGGACGAGACGCTGTCCGGATACGCCCCCGCGGGCAGGCTCGATATCGATTCGACGGGGGTGATACTATTCACGCGCGCCGGGATCATGGCCCGGAGGTTGATCGAGCCCGAATCCAAGATCCCGAAGGAGTACATTGTCAGGGTGCAACCCGCGGTTCAACTCACCGCTCGGGAGATCGAAATAGGCCTGAAAAGCCTCCCGCGTCCCACGAGGGATTTGAATTTGCTGCTGAAACAGGGCAACAGGTTAGCTGGCGACAGAGGTCATTTGAAACCCTTGTTGGCAGCGCAGTGGTTGAACGATGATCAAATTCGCCTGGTCTTGGTAGAGGGCAAGAAGAGGCAAATACGACGGATGTGCAGGGAGTTGCTTGGATGGCACGTTGTGGAACTTGTTCGGACTTCCGTCGGTCCCGTAAAAATAGGTTCGTTGCCGGAGGGGAAATGGAGACCGCTGACGCGGGAGGAGGTGAGGTCGATCTTCGACGAACAGCCCAATTTTCCCGAAATATCAACATCGGGTGACGAATTTAGCGCTGGATCTATCTCGCTTACGCGTTCGACCGAGGCTGCCTCTCCGGCGGATGTCGGACGGGGCATCGCCGCCACCTTGGCGAAAAGGGGAATCTCGGAGAAGAGAGTGATACGAGTGGTACTCGACGCGTTGCGGAAGGAGGCGGGACCCGACGGATGGTTCCCCCTAATGAAATTGCAGGCATGGGTGGGAAAGCGCCTTAGTTTCCTCCCGAAAGAAGAAGGCAAACGTAAGCAGTGGAAAGAGCATTTATTACAAATCTGTCGCGATAATCCATTGCACTTCGTGGTGCGTGGAACGCAACATGTCGGACTGAGGGGTGAGGAAGACACGGCGAGTACAGTTGATACCCCAAAGAGGGTAGAGTCGACTTCTAATATCACTCCTACGACGTAAACGTGGGAACGAGCACGTAGAGTCATCTCGTAAAATGCGAGGACAATCAAGATAGCTTTAGAAAAGGACGTCTACCCTAACATTGTTGTCCTCACGTCTACCTTAAGGAAGGGATGCCTCCTTGTACTTTTGCTTGGCTTGTCTGTTTGTGTGCATAACACTTGACCTGTAAGATTGTGCGATCCTAAAGAAGTGCTATCTGCTTCGACACTCCCAAGCGGATGATGGATGTTGGTTGTCATGTCACGTTCCAATCAATCGGTTTATTCCCAGCTGCTATCAATGCCTCATTCGCTCGACTGAAACATCGCGACGTGAGAAACGGAGATGCCGATTTCGTTGCACCAAGTGGGCTTGGCTATAATAATAGAGATAGTAAAAAATAAGATAATAGAATCATTTCAAAAACAGAGTGTTGCGTCAGACTCACAGACTCACATGACTGGTTCGAATGACTGTATGTTTCGATTCGTCCACACACTTGGCTTTCTTTGCAGCTGGGCCTCCCCACAATAGAAACACAACGGAATGTTTTTTTTCATTGATTGTTTTGATGATTTCATCGGTAAAATCCTCCCACCCCAATTTTGAATGCGAGTTTGCCTCACCTTTCCGAACTGTCAGTACTGCATTAAGCAACAAAACTCCTTGTCTTGCCCACCCCTCCAACGAACCATGTTTTGGAGGGTCGATACCGACATCCCCCATCGCCTCCTTGAAGATGTTCAATAAAGACGGGGGTGGTTTGACTCCCTTTCGAACCGAGAATGCTAACCCATTTCCTTGGCCAGGTGCATGGTAGGGATCTTGCCCCACTATCACTACTTTGACGTCCTCGAGGCTACAGAGGTTAAGTGCTGAAAAAATGTCTGTGACGGGCGGGTAGATTGTCGCCCCTCGATTCGCATCTGACTGTATTTGTGCAAGTAACGATTTAAATGACTCCGAAGCCATGTGTTCTAGTAGCGCACTTTTCCAACCTTCATCGGTGAGCTGGTTAGCAATTTCAGAAGAGACATAGGTTGCCTGAGTATTCGGGACCTCAAAAGTTGCCGATTCTTTGCCACTGTCGGGTCCAGCAGTATTCAGACTTCTCTTAGATCTCGGCATGAAAAGTTGTTCCTTTTCGACAAACCATATCGTTCGCCCGTGAGGGCCGTTCACTTCCTGTGTTACAGGAAACTTGTTTGGAGATAGCCTTTGCCCATAACATTGGAGTTGGAACTCGAATTGTCCTCGACTCCCGTCTATGTCCCGATACGTCCCTCCATTCGAGCGAGTGAGACCCTGTGCTTGATATGATGTGAATGCCACTTCACGCAGCTCCTTGAATAGTCTCCGTCGCTGTCCAATACTTATTTCACTTAAGTCAGCAAAAGGATCAAGCCGTGATCGATAGAGACCCTCGGAAAGAATGTAATTCCCGACACCAGCAATCCGACTTTGATCCATCAAAAACTTGCATACATTCCGATTCTGGGTTGATTTCTCCATTGCTTCAAGGAAGACTTCCTCGGTGGTATTCTCGAGATCGAGTAGATCCGGACCTAAACTTGCCAGCTTCTCATTCAGCTCTGATGCCGACAGACAAAACCGGAGTGTACCGAAGTTCCTTGAATCTCTGTAGTAGATCCTTCTCAATTCTTTTGTATGCGTGTTCATAAGTTCAAAGTACCATCTAATATCAGAACCAGATAATCTCTCTACATAGCTGTTAGAAGCGAGAGGTTTAGGCTTTTGAACTTCTTTTTCATTGACGAACTGACCAGTCATCCCCAGGGTGATCCATATGCTGCGTTGCCGATCGCTATCAATTTCATTGTCATTGCAACTTTCCCCCTTTTCTTGGTCGAGAACAATGTAGATGAATTTTCCCTTGCAAGATAATTTTGTTATGATATCAACAGTATCTTCATCGTTAGTATCGTTTCTACTGTTGCCACAATAGGGTGTCATGGTTTTGGCAAAGGCTTCATATCCTGTAGGTCTTCTGTGCGTTACATATCTTCCAGATAGAAATTTGAACTTAGAGAGACGCATGCCCACTGCCGGTTGGAGTTGGTCTATTAATATTCTAACTTCGGGCCCCTCAGGCATCATTATGATGTTACTTCGCCTTGTAGAGAATGGCCTTAATACGGCACGGACACCGCCGCGAGGTGAAGCTGTCGGCGCGACGAGACCAGACCAAATCTGGAGGCAGGACGCCCTATTAATCAGCATCGTAGACATCAGTAGTGCGAAAACAGTATATCTAATGGTTGCTGGCATGGTGATCTTCCGTCTATTGGAAGCGTACTACGCACATCCAGCCATGTCGTGGGGGATGGGGCGCGCGGGGGGAAGTTGGGAGAACTTGTGCTTCCCGCAACTACCAACTTAGAGAGTAGGTGTAAAGTATGGTATGTACCAACCATACCTACCTAGAGAGTACAACATAAACCAACAATCCCCAACCCCAAAGCCCTAGGCATCGCTCCTCACAAGACCGCCCTAGATAGAGCCTTCAAAAGAGAACCCTTGCTGCTATGTCCACCAATATTACATGGCACAGTAGTCACGTGACTCGCTCGGATCGGGAGGGTCATCTCAACCAACGTGGCGTCACGGTAAGCTTTCTCAGGCCAGTGCCATGTCGTTTTGCTTTGTGAATACTCTATTCATGAGTTTCGTCTTTAATCATTAAGCTCTGGTTTACGGGATTATCAGGTAAAGTAGCACGTGTGTTCTACACTTCGTGACCGTTTAGCCCCGCATAATGGTGATTGACTGTCGCTGCACCCTACTACCCATTTGCATCAGGATCCGGCAAATCTACCATCGCGACAGCACTCGAGCGGGAGCTATTTCTGCAACGCAAGTCAACCTACATTCTAGATGGTGATAACATACGGCACGGACTGAACAAAGATTTGGGTTTCGGTCCCGCGGATCGGGAGGAGAATATTCGAAGAATCGGGGAAGTATGCAACCTATTCACTGACGCAGGCCTAATCGTTTTGGCGGCGTTCGTGAGCCCTTACAATCAGGATAGGGATAAGGTTAGATCACTGCTGGAAACTGGAGATAGGAAGGACTTCATTGAGATATACGTTCAAGCAAGTGTTTCAACTTGCGAGGGACGCGATCCCAAAGGATTGTATGCCAAAGCAAGGGCAGGAGAGATCCCAAACTTCACTGGCATCAGTGCACCATTCGAGGAACCAATACATCCTGAGGTGATACTAAAAACTGGGGATCAATCGGTGGAAGATTGTGTGGCGCTTTTGATGAAGTATTTGAAAGATGGGGGCTACCTGTCTGCACACAAAAATAGCGAAGAAGTTTTCTAAGGGAACACATAGAAGATACTTACAATAGCAGGAGGGAAACAATTGTATGACTGCATTGGGCATCCATATGCGTGAAATGCAAAGAGGATGAAAAATGTTAAGCTATTCAGTGTAAACCAGGTCCTAAGAGCTATCGCTTATAATTACATATTCACTCAATCACTCCCATCTATACCCCCCCTTCCACTTAATCAGCGTCCTTTGTTGGTTACCGCCGCTAATGCATTCCCTCACTTCGTCACAACAATCTGTCGCGGTCCCGAGAGTGGCTCCTTTGCCCTGTGAATTGCGTAATCCTCATAGACCGGCCAATCACCCGCCCTGTAAACCTGAATGAAGTAATTCAACTTTGACGACCCGTCATCCGCGATCTCCATGCCACTCAGCGCCTTACGGATGTCTTCCTCCTTCGGTTTTTTGATCTCCACGAGCCCGGGGAGGGAACCCCCCACGGTGCGCACCGCCGCGCCGGCCTTCTTCGCGATGGAAACGACGGACGAGGCCGCCGCGTACGCGTTCTTCTGGGATTCGGTCAGGAATTGGAGGGCCTCGGCCTTGGCCCGAAGGGTCTTGGCGGCGGCGACGGCCTCGCACGCAGTCGAGAGGTCGGGCGTGACCTCGACGATGGCGCCCAATATGGGACCGCCCTTGAGGGTGGGCGCGAGGGGGGGAGGGCCCGCCCTCGTGGAGAACTCGAAGGGGTAGTGTTCGCCCGCGTCCGGGTCCCTCATGCCGGACGTCGCCTCGGGGGAGTAGCACATCTTCCTGACGATGTCGGCCGGCGCGAAATTATTCGTATCGGTGCCGAGGTCGTCCCCTCCCGAAATCACCGCCGTGGTCTGGATGCCGAACTTCTTCTTGAAGAGACAGTACTGGTCCACGGTGAAGTTGGCGTCCAACACCGCGGGGTCGATGGGGTCCGCCCCCCGCTGGAACTGGCTGAGGTACGCCGTCATGTTCGTCTTGAAGTTGGCCCGATCCTTCTCCTTCCCGACGAACTTCATCGCCTCGGCGTCGACGGCCGCGGGGAGGTCGCTGGGGTAATACTCGACGTAATCGAGCAGATTCTTCTTGAAGTCCGACAGGAATTGGTACTGGTTGACGTCGAAGTCGAACTCGGTGTATTCCTCCCCCGACACGGTCCTGCTAACGAGGTCGCGGAAGTTGGCCTTGCAGAGCGCGTACTCCTCCGCGACGGCCGTGCCGGGCTCGGACGTCAGTCCCTTGACGACGTCGACCATCTCGTCCTCCCCCGAGTGTCCGCCGTCGACCACCGCCACGACCGCGTGTCCCCCCGCGGTCGCGAGCTGGACCGCGGCCATCCCCGCCGGTCGCGACGCGCCGTACACGAGGACCGTGCCGGTCGACGACGATTCGCCGCCGACACCACCCCCCCCACCCCCCGAGGAGGAGGAGGACGCATCCTCGGATATCTCGCGCAATGCCGCGGCCCCCTCCGACGCCGGGCGGAGGAGGGCGAGGTACTCCAGCGGCACGGTCGACGACCCCTCCACGTTCCCGTACCTGCCGTGGACGATGGACCCACCCGGACCGAACGCCGCGGAATCCACCGCGGATAACTTTCCTCTCGTCACGTCGACGGCGTGGGCGGACGTCACCGGCCCGCGTCGGTACGCCATCGGCTCGTCCGGCTCGGGGTACGGGTCGCCGAGGCCGTGGGGGGGGGGGGATATCGCGTCCATGCTGAAGTTCGGCGGGAGCTCCTCGATTTCCTCGCGCACGCGCATGCCCATTCCGCGGGAGGCGATTATTATTGTCGTTTTCCACGCGTGCGGGCGGAGGGACGATCGGGCCGCGAGGCGCGCCGCCACAGACGATGCCGCGTTGGTGAGCATCATGTCCGGCGACGATTTTTCATGAACTTTTAATGGGAAGTTGGGAGTTGTTGTTGGGTACTACTCGTATTGGGATTATTTATTATTTGGGATTATCCCAGTATCGGGAGTACTCACAGAGTTCTGCTTGCGGCTGACTGACAGACCAACAATGTTTGTGGTTCTCACCTCTCTCCTCATCTCACTCCATCTTGAAGGTGGTGCCGCCTCCATAGCCCCCACCCCGCTGCTCCTGCCGCCGCCAACGAGGAACATCACCATTGCAACTAAAGTCAAACAGCAAGGGTCAAGAATAATGGCGGCAATAATCGAGGCCGATGCGCCGGTGACGTCCGTGAAGTTGGAAGGCCTCGCGGCCCTGAAAATAATAAAGCACTGCCAGGAATCCCTCCCGACGATGGTGACCGGGTCCTTGCTCGGCCTGATGATCGAGGACGGATGTCTCGAGATCACACACGCCTTCCCGTTCCCAGAACCCCTCGACGACAACAAGGGCGACATAATCAAGACTGGTCACGAGGATGACTTCAACGCAAAGACCATCGACGACGAGGCGGCCGCGCTCGACGGGCACGAGTTCCAGCTAGAGATGATGAAGATGCTGCGGGAGGTGAACGTCGACAACAACTGCGTGGGATGGTACCAATCCATGTACCTGGGCACCCACTCGACCATGTCACTGCTGGAGAATCAGTTGGCCTACCAGGCCGACCTGAGTCCCAATGCCGTCGTCATCCTGTACGACCCAATGCAGACCGCGCATGGGCAGCTCGTGCTCAAATGCTATCGACTAACCGACGAGGTCGTGAGGCTGCGTTCTACGGGCAAGAATAATTTCATAAAGCCGAAGAACATCTTCCAGGAGGTGCCCGTGACCCTCAACAACCCCGGCCTCGTCCGTGCGCTGCTGCGCGATATGGGAGATGGGCTGCACGGCTCGTACGGCGCGAGGGTCAACGGCGCCGACACGACGTTCGATCGTCTCGACCTGAGCACGAATCCCTACCTCGAGAAGCACCTCGAGTTCCTCTGCAGCTGGGTCGACGACCTCGCGGCCGAGCAGTACAAGTTCCAGCATTACACCCGCAGCCTCCGGAACAACGTCGACAACCGCAACGCCAAGGGGCGCAAGGCGAAGGAGGAATTGGCGGCCGCCATCGAGGAGGGTTGGGCTAGGAACGACGCGCCTAGGAGATTGGAGAGCCTATTGATTAGCAATCAGATTAGGACGTACTGCGATCAGGTCGAGAAGTTTGCCGGGGGAGGATTCGGGAAGTTGTACCTGACGAAGGGGTTGCACTACGAGGAGGAGAAGAAGGTGGCGTCGTCAACGAGTACTTCTTCTTAGGAGCTTGGTTTTTATTGTGCATGCACGAGAAATTTCACCGCGAAGGACTTTCATGCATGTTGTCTTGAATCGAGATCCAAAACCGTTAACTGAATATTGAATGTTGTGATGGGCACTCTGGGAGGAGAAATATCAATCATAAAACGAATAATTGACCTTACACCCTTTCCTCAAAGAATGGAATAATACATTGATACTGTCGTACAACTTTCATAAGATGTGCTCATCAATGGTGGCGCATGTGCAAAACAATGAGCGGAAAGCTACTACTTGCGATTGGGGACACGTCCGAACATGCACATAGTACAAGGACAAATAATCATTTGATAAAATTATGTTTGTCTTTCGTGCTATTGATACCGATCGAAATCATCTCGCATGAAAATGATGATTGAAATAAATATTGGTTATTGTAATAGAGAAGTATTTGACTATGGGGATCGACAGCTTGTCACATAACTATGGCAGTATTTTGATGGGCACCTTGGTGTTCAGGTCGCGGTCCGCGACCAACGAAAAGTTATCGTACCGCCAGGTATCTAGTCTTGTGAGTATGCCTGTACAAAATTCGCTCGCTTTTCACCGAGCACGATGTCCATGGCAGCCAGCGCGTCCCTCTCGTCTATCAGACCGAACCATTTGGCGCACGCGCCCTGCGCGGCAAGGAGTACTTCCAGCAGTTCGCCGTCGTCCACCGCGCCGGGACTTAATTTCATCTGATACCTGAGTTCGGCCATGGCATCGTCGATCGCCGTGAGCGGATCGTTCCTGTATAGATATCTCAGTCCCATGTCGCTCGCGATCACGGTCTTGACGTCCGGTATTTTGTCCTCCCGCATCAACCTCGATCGCTCCTCCCTCGTTCCCGCGAGAACGAACGCCTCCGGATATTGAAGTTGATGTTCGAGGTGTTAATAGTTCAACGCCGCGCGTACCTCGTCGGCGTCCTCCATGGTCCTCTCCTCCAACTCGAGACGCCTCCAGGCGCCTATTTCCCCGTTCTGCACGAGGATCGCCCCGGGCCCTGTCGAGTATCGACAATCTATCCCGATGCTCCCGGCACGCGTCCTGGGTACTGCCTCGCCGGCCGAAGGGGAACGTCGAACGCGCGTCGCGCCGCGATTGAAGTGTTTTGGGGTAAGTACGAGGAGGAGGCCCACGAGGTCGCGGAGGAGGAGGAGCAGGACGCGCCGCGCCCCTCGTCGTCGTCGTCCGCGCCATTCCCCCCTCCCCCCTCCCCCTTCCGCGATAACGACAAGGCGCGACGCGACGTCGACCGCGCGCGATCAATCGTCGCGCTCGCCCTCGCCGCGGGCACGGAGCGCGTAAATCGGCGCGGAGGGCGCCGACGCGATACGGCGTGGGGACGGTTTCGGGGACACAGGGCACGACGTCAATAAATATGGCCGCGCCGCAATCGACGACGCGATCGCGTTCCATCGCCGACCTCCCGTCTCGCCCGGAGAAGAGCCCGTCGAGGCGAGGGATGGCTGCCAATACTACAACGGTCAGCGTCCATCGTTTTGCGTCGTTCGTATGTAGATCCGGATGGGAAGAGAGGAAAAACACAGATCCGGATGGGAAGAGAGGAAAAACACATAGCTTAGCGTAGGACTTAGTACGTTAAATACTTGTGTGGAAGAATTACGGTGTCCTTCGCAGATGAAAATAATAATATTACTATGTATATGTTAGTCCCCGTATGGGAACGATCCCCGTATGCGTACGGGGATCCCCGTA
>JALLAZ010000664.1:0-15406 GCA_036939755.1 Stephanodiscus triporus | reverse complement strand
GGTGGACCCATATGCCCATCCACAGCATACCAAGGTGCAGAAACACTTTGTATATCAATGTATGAATGTGAGATGCAGTCTAAAAGGGGTTTGTAGGGCCAACCAACTGTCGAAACAGCATGAATACCCACCAAAAACCATTTTAGCTAGTCACTGCTAAAAGGGTGAGCGAGTGCGAGATAAACTGAATGCGTCAAAGGATTGGGAGACCATCCAACAAGAACAGTCTCTATCTTTACACGACCTCATCCCTCAGGTGGAGAAGATATTTGTCGGATTCAATGATCATAAACAGGATGTCTTCAACCTCGATCAGGCTCTGAAGACACTGCTCCTCTCCACTCAAGGGGACAATGAGAGCATGGAGGAATACGGTCGCAACTTCAGGAGCCTGTGGAACCAGGTAGAAGCTATTGGACGAGGATCACCAGGGTCAGATTTGACGATCATAAACAGGATGTCTTCAACCTCGATCAGGCTCTGAAGACGCTGTTCCTCTACACTCAAGGGGACAATGAGAGCATGGAGGAATATGGTTGCAACTTCAGAAGCCTGTGGAACATGGTAGAAGCTTTTGGAGGATCACCAGGCATCCACAAGGGGCTAACGGTAATGCTCCGGACGCCAGTGGCAAGCTCAGGGGGGGTCCCATCGGCGGCAAAGCAAAAGAAAGCGGGAGAGGATTCTTCCGAGGCGGTCAAGGCCACTCTCCTCATCAGCGGGGTGGACCAACACAGGTATGGAGTGCTGAAGGATGCTCTAGCAAACAACTACCTCCTGGGGAATGATCAATACCCTGACACGTGACAACTACCAGGTGATGAAGATGGGCATGCCATACAGGGCGAGACCAGACGACACCGGAGCAGCGTTCTTACAGCGAGGGGGACGCGGAGGCGGAGGAGGCCATGGTGGGCATGGAGGCCAGGGAGACAAGAGCAAAGGGGGCAAGGCCGAAGGAGGCGCAGCGACGATGTCAGTACCATGACCGGCAAGTAGACCTCCGGAGATGGGGGACGAACCAACAACAAAGGAGAGTCTCATTGCTTTAACTGCGTGTCACCGAGCCATTGGGCATATGAGTGCCCTCAGCTGAGTGGAGAGCAGCAAGCACAGCTGCACATGAACCAAGAAGCACGAGAAGACACCACCGAGGAACAAGCAGGCAAAGAGGGTCATCAGATGATGCACATCAGCTTCAGTCAGGGTGGGTAGTTGCCGGACGATCGAGCCTACCGAGATGGGTGCTTGACGGTGACAGTAGGGGCTGCACTCATAAAAAAGTACTCTATCTACTGTACAAACCTAAAAAAGTTCCACATGTTTTTCCCCCAAAACCGGTTCTGGGGGACCCGAAACCACTCCCCGACGGGTGGCAGACACTTCTCCCCTCCTCGCCGATTTTGTCGATCTCGATCTCATCCAAAATCAACCCCCTTTGCACTGAATGCATTACGTTTGTACTGCATGCTCACGATTCTGGCTCCACAGTGGCAAGGCGGCAACATAGAATGTAGAGTAGAGTGAGCAGAGAGAGAAAGAGAGAAATTCCCATTTTGCATTTTGGGAACATTGATTATTTTTTTGTCCAGAAAAAATAATCCGTTCCCACAGGGATAAAAAAATATTCAAACAAGAGAGCTTTCCGTTCAGAAAGTATTTTTCACTATGAAGTCCACTGTATCTCTACGCGAAACAAAAGGTGTTGTCGTTTCTTTTCGTGTACGGAGAGAGAGTAAGAACTTACGAGCGTGTGTGATTGCCTTACGTTGGCCGCGTTCCTTTCGTATCGTATCGTACGACTCAGTACGACTCTTTCTAATATTTCCCATCGCTTTGTTGGCGGATGGAACCATGGACGATGGCGCAGGCCGCATTGCGGCGGCTGCTATTGTGCATGCCAAGACATTCTCCGACGGGTTGAGATGATGCTCATGTGGTAGAGAGCCAGTGATTAATAATATAGAGTTTCTACAGCGAGAGATATGGAATAAACACACAAAAAGAAGTGACCAACCAATTAGAAAAGTGCAAGGCATGTGGTCGTCGACTTATCGCGGCGATGATTTGGAATGCAATGGGTTGGAATTGTCAGCGGATGGGTATGATGCATTCGTTAGTTCCAACTCTGCATACAGTGGTGCTGCAGCAACGGCAAGGGGCGGTAATGACAGACGGTCGAAATCGACGCCCAAGGGACGTGAGAACAATGACGGCGATGCACAATATGGACGTTTGCAAAGTCCGTCGAACAACACAGGAGGACGTAATTCAATTGCAATGAGACGAACAAAGTCTGCGGGAAAGCAACGGGCTATTGCTGTTGGGAAGCTAGATAGGAACGACACTCCTACGAGTACTGCTGGAACTGGAGCGTCAGGGGGGGGCTTTTTGGGCGGCATCTTGCGCCGCAGGAAGAAGCCGCACGATCATGGTAGCGGCATCAACAACTACACCTCTCCCAAAAAATTACAAGATAATATCTGCGACTACTGTCAAAGGGTGGTGAAGGGCAAAACGAGGAATCAAATTTTTCGACGGTTAGACTATGCTTATTGCAGTACCGAGTGTACAAAAAGGCACCATCAGGCGCTCAATGCCGAAGGTGGAGTCACAACGGGAGAAGTAGGGCCTACAGCGGAAGCACACGACAAAACATTAGTCACCAGTAATCAAGTGCCAAACAAATATGGATTTGGTTCAATCCCGCCAACAACGTCTCAGGCAGTATTACAGCATCATCAACAGCAAGGAACACATAATCAGCAGCCCAACCGGAATGGAAAGCAATTCTTTCCATCCACCGTGACGTCTAACTTAATGACACGCAATTTCAATTGTGAAAAAAATAATTCAAATGGTGAAGACAATGATAGCTGCGATACCGATTACTGTACGAGTTTTAGCACTGGAACTTCATTCGGGGGCCCTGCGCCCGGTGGCCAGTATAGACGTGGTATGTCAGATGAATCTCGAGATTACAACGATGAATTAGCACGACAATTACGATTGGCTGCAAAAGAAGATGAACTGATATCGAAGGAACGCGCTTATCGAAGGCAAACAAATATAGCAGCCCGTTATGATGTTACAGAATCCTCTCCAGGTGCTGTTAGTACTCCAGGCACCAACAGTACTTTGAGCTCAAACGCAACTGCCAGTGGGTACAGCGATTCGAATATAGGTGAATCTTCTCCGGGTAGATATGCAAAACAATTGAGTAACATGGGTACGACTGGCACAGCACCTACTGTAGCCATAGTCGCTGCCAACAAAAATGATACAAAAAGGTCGAACAGTGAAGGTAGAAAGAATCGACGACATTATCCAACCTCAAAGCAAAATGAATATTCGACGCAGACTGAGTCAACCCATTCCTTGTCGTCTAGTTCTCATGGCGGAACCAGTACAAATCATAATATTGGAAGACTCAATGACGGTCTTCAGCAAAGCGGTACGACGGGTCCACAAATTTTTCCACAGCCAAACAGTGCAAAACCTTTAGGCAGCTGGAGACACTTGCCATGTGTCAAAGATGTGACAAATTTCGTTAATGAGACTGAAACCATGAATTCGTGGGAAATAAATTCTAAGCAGTCTAATTCGGGGTTGTCACGTGCATACGAGGAGTTAAGTGGCTGGACCTCGAGTGGTATGATCAGGGACGATGCCAAAACACCCCGAGTGGGCAATCGCAGCGGTAATTTCGGAAGGAATGGTGATGCTGCCCGTGATCGCTTAAAAAGCGACAATGCCAAAAATGCCGATCCTGGAAATGGGAGAGACATAGTAGATGGAAGGTATCCAGAGAATGAAGAAGAAAATGTCATCATTTCTACCTACAACACAAAATTTGACCGCCATTTGTCAAGTCTATCCGACACATCGTTGCATGCTATTTGCGAGGATCGACCAGACAGTCCACCGTTTCAATTAGTGGCACATAGAAGGGGACTGCGACCAGTTGATACCACTCTGTCATCTAAGCGAAAGTCACTCTCAATGAAAGATTCCTCTAGGGTGTATCATGCAGTGGAGGATGTCGTATCTATTGTTTCTTTCTACGATGACCCGAGCGTTGATATGATAAGTATGAATGATACTATCACCACAATTTCAAATAGCGGACCTATTCAGAAAAAAACACAGCAGGGCCATGCCAGTCTGCCATTTACTACTAAATCACCGGACACAAATTATGATCTAATGGTGCATAGGACTGCAAAGACTAAGGTTAAAGCTTCCAAGGGGCAACATCAACAGAAGCCGAAGATCGATCCACCGGGAATTTTTATTGATGAGATATTTAAGGATGGCATTCGTCGATGCGGTCATAATTATAGGATTGATTCTTCGAGAGATCCATCCCATGGTGTGGATCCGGAGGGTATGCAGCAGTTGAAGCAGATGCAAGGGGATGTCGAGGAGGAGAGAAGACGAGTAGAGGATAATGCGCAGGGGAATGTCCATTCTTACTATCGGTCTCCACAAATAGTACAACCCCATGAGTCTTTCTTTACTGGGATGGACCCTTCCGTTCATGGCAAGGATCCGGATGATGATCAGCAGTTGATGCATGTACAAAATGAGGATGAGCAAGTATTAAGAGAGGAATATGGACAGGGCAACAACCATGTCTCACAGAGACACAATCTGACGCAGTATGCTCATAGCAGGTCTACGTCTACACAGTGCGAACAACCACAGGAGCAGCGTTCAAATTCAAAGTACGATTCACAGCAGCGGCAGGAGCAGTCACATCATTTCACAAAAAGTCCTGAAAATCTAACTCCGCAGCATTTGCCCCCGTCGCGACACAAGTGGCAATTTCCGGAGAATGATCCCACTAGTATGGTTGTTGTGCAATGTCAGAATCACATCGATAATAATGAAGACGACCAAATTGAGCGAGAAGAAAGTGGTAAATTTGACGTGGCGGACATAGAATTTCTAACTCTTGGAAAGGATGACAATGATTCGAAGCTTACTGGCGAGGTAGGGGATGAACCATCGCTAAGTTATAGGGGTGATGATGACACGGCAGCTAACACTTTGGATACTGTTGATTTGGTGGCAGAGGTGAAACGGGTTTGGAGGCACGTGCAACGTTACGAGAAGAAGAAACATATTAAGAAACAGATGAAGAGTCAGTATTTTAGCAACAATCATGATGAGGATATTGATGGCGACAACATTTTGGGCAGCGTATTTGAAGATGCAAAAATGGAAGAGATGGATAGGAACAATCCAACGGCGAAGAGTTCGCGATTAGTGCAATCTAGTCAGTTGCACACCCCGCCCGACCACATCAGAGGAAGAGCATCGGAAAGGCCTCCGATGATCCCTACTGACGGACGTCTTGGCACACATATCCGTAGCACTTCGTCACACTCTCGATCACACACACCTGCCCGTGATAGCCCGGAAATGGACTCTACTCATGCTATGGCCTCTCAAGCCTCAACACGTGCATCAACAGAAAAGGATGCTATCTTTTTGAATGAAGGCGTGGATGCATTCTATGAAGGACGAGTGAAGCAAGCGAAGAAACTATATCAAGATCAAATTGCTGCAACGACAACAGCCCAACATTCGCATCATGGCATCCAATCGAGACAACCTCAGCAGCATGCAAGAAGTGCACAGGCAAGATCGCAGATTGTCAACAGGCTGCATCACACCACACCACAGCCGCTGAGGGAACATTCCAATGAGGTTGGTCAAGGGCCAATTCTGAAGGAGCACAATCGACCGCTATCACAGCCCTATGATATGACCAAAGTCAAAAGCACAGGGACGTCCTTCACACAAACGACTCATAGAGTTTCGAATATGTCCACGGCGCCAGACGCGTTGAGATCGGAGATGGCACGAAAGTACATGAAGCAGAGGCACGGGTTGACATCCACTGCTGCGCCTCCACAAGTCTATCAACCGCAGAATCCGCATAGTTTTAGTGGGATTCACCAACCTTAGCAGGCAACCGCAAGTGGACTATTCCAGGTCAACTCAGAATCCCAAGGAAAAAAAGCGCATATGATCAATGACTATGGTACTAGTTTGAATTATCAGACGGATCGAATGTTTACTACTGCTGATTATAATTAATAGAAAAATACTTATAAGAATTGCATAATTCAGATGTGGAGACAAAACAAAATCTGATCTGCTGTCATGCCTATCGACGTTTTATGTTGACCTGAATTCGAATCTGAATCAGTTTATTTTTAAGTTACAGAGTACTCATACATGGTCTGCTACAATTCAATTTTCATCAGGATTGCTGTGCGACATAGTTCACATTTTGCTTCAAGCGTTCTGGTTGGAATCATTGAGGAGGTGGATGTGGCGCATGGAATAGGGATGGTGGTGCTCTTGGAAGTTTCAGCAATTGTTCTGGTGTGACTGAAGCTTGTTATGAAAATTGCCTGGTGCTCAGGCTCCATCCATATCACTCGGATTGGATGTGCTGGTAGTTCTGTATTGGAATCAAGCATTTGCATCTGATAAGTAAGGCTCCGGCAGATTTTTGCGTTGACGATTCTTGCACATGCAAGTCAGTTTTTAATGCAATTAAATGTTATTGATATCATGGAATCTTCGTTGAATTGTTCTTTTGCAACACTTCTTCTGCCTACATGTAACTGCTACATCGAATTCAGCGACATTTTTGTTACAATGTGGTTTAGCTAGACATCGATCAACAAGAAGAAATTCTAAGAACAAGAGGCTTGAATTTGAATGGGCTCTGGAGAACTCATCCTGAAAACATATTTTTTAAGGTGGGCTTAATATGTCTCCGTCTTTCAATAACCCGGAATGTCGAACGCGGAAGCGAACGCCTCCACATCTTCCCTCAACGCATTCAGCTCCATCATCAATCCGTCATCCCCCCGTAACGTCGCCTCGAACTCTCTTAGCGATATCTTCCCGCCTCCTCCTCTGTCGCCTCCGCCACTCAATCTCCCCTCCTCCCCTTCCCTCCTCGCGATTACCAGATCCTGCGCCCTGACCGCGAGACAGCAACCCCTGTGCAAGAATTCCGCCACCGCGTCGAAGTCGTGCGCATCCAACCCACGCGTCGTGAGCGCCGGCGTCCCCAGCCTCACCCCGCCGGGGTCGATCGCTGACGTGTCCCCCGGGATGCTGTTCTTGTTCACTGTCATCCCCGCCAGTTCCAGGACCCGCTCGACCTTCGATCCCGTCATCGTCCCTCCCCCGGCGCCGCCGCCCCCGGACCGACGGACGTCCCATAGCACGATGTGATTGTCCGTGCCGCCGGTCACGATGACGTGTCCGCGCCTCGTCAGTCCTTCCCCGAGAGCCCTGGCGTTCTCGACGACGTTTCTCGCGTACGTCGCGAACTCCGGCGTCGACGCCTCCCTCAGCGCCACGGCCAACGCCGCGATCTGGTGATTGTGAGGCCCGCCCTGCAGCATCGGGAAAACCGCTCGATCGATCTTCTCCATCAGACCCCTGCGCGCGAATATCATCCCCGAACGCGGTCCCCGAAGCGTCTTGTGCGTCGTGCTCGTGACGACGTCTGCGTGCTCGAACGGGGACCCGACGACGCCCCCGGCCACGAGGCCGGATACGTGCGCCATGTCGACCATGAGGTATGCCCCGACGGAGTCCGCGATACGTCTCATCCGACCGTAGTCCCACTCCCTCGCGTACGCGCTCCCACCCGCGATTAGCATGTTCGGCATGAACATATTCGCCCGTCGTTCCATGTCGTCGTAGTCGATCAGTCCCGTATTCGTATCGACGACGTACGGCATGCTCTCGAAGTACACCGACGTCGCGCTTACCCTGCGCTTCGGCGTGCGGAAACCGTGTGTCAGATGTCCGCCGCTCGGGAGGTCGAGTCCCATGATGCGATCGTGAGGCCGGAGAAGGGCGGTGTAGGTCGCGAAGTTCGCGGGGGATCCGGAGTACGGCTGGACGTTGACGCCCCACTCGTCCGGGTCGAGGCCGAACAGCGCGAGGGCGCGTTCAATGCAGAGCGATTCGATCTCGTCGATGTATTGGTTGCCGCCGTAGTATCGCTTTCCCACTTTTTATTGCCATTAGAGTCGTGATTTTTCGTCGTGCGTTTCCGTCGGAACCATTGGTTCATTCCGCGCGCGTGCGTCCCGAGGGCATCCGATGGGGGGTGGAAAATGGAATCAGCGACCAGCTCTTCGAACGGGGGTGAAAGTGAAAACGAGAACGCACAAACAAACAAAAACTCACCCTGACCCTCGCTGTACTTGTTCGTAAGGCAGCTCCCGAGTGCCTCCCTCACGGCCGCGCTCGCGAAGTTCTCGGACGCGATGAGCTCCAGTCCCGTTCTCTGTCGGTCGTCCTCGAGTCGTATCAGTCGATGCAGCTCCGGATCGACGTCGACGAGGGACGAGGCGGCGATGGTCTTCGTCGTCTTCGTCGCGCGACCGTCGTCTGAGACGTGGGAAGATGACGAGGAAGACGACGAGTCGACCTCGGAGAGGAGGGAGGAGGACGATGTCATGGAGCGCGGATGATCGCCGCCCCTCCCCCCGTCGCACCCTTCGCATCTCCTCCTACCGACGCAGATGACGGGGAGATAGGGGGAGGATGAGAACGACGAGACGGCGCCGAGCGCTGCCGCAAGCGCCAGCATCGTCGCGCGTTGTCTGCTCGTCATGATGTTGTGATGGACGATGAATGACGCAGAAACAACATGGAGGGAGAAAAATAATAGTAGAGAAAGAGCCTAATGGTATGTTTGAACGTAGGAATACAAAGGCTTTTTGTTTCACAGAGAAGACCCTATTCATGATGATGTGTCTCCAATTCATTTGGCACTGGTCACTTGTGACATGTCTCCTGAATTATGCAAAGTGCTGATTGATGCATATCTAGAATCTGTGAGGATTCAAGAAAGTAATGGGTATTTAGCTATCCACATGGCATTCGGTCAATGTTTGGTACATTGTATGAATAATCACATTGTTAATCCTCAATGGATACATGGTCAATCCATTTTGGTGAAGTATCTGTTTCAGACTTATCCGGAGGGTGTTTATGTGAGGAATTTGCACGTTTGCCTTCCCATAGATATTTTTTGGGTTCCCAGTGATGATGATATTTTTTATTGTGACAGTCCCTTACAATGTGAAAATCTAATATCGATCAAAAGCATGGGCGTATTTGGACAGGCAGATGGTGTATGCCCAGAAAGTGCAGGATCCGATCATCATGACTAAGCTGGATTCTTATGGCTGGCTACCGCTCCATCAGGCCTTGCACAACAATGCAAGCCTTGGTGCAATCAAGTTGCTAGTGAAAGGAAATTCCTCGGCCCTTCGAGTAGTCGACAAGAAGGGATCATTCCCTCTGCATATCGCCTGTGAATTCAGCTCAGCAGATGTTGCAAAGGTCTTGCTTGAGCTGGATGATGTCTTTTTGAACCACTGTGATTCAAATAAGGACTCGGCACTGCACTATGCATGCCGTGGAGGCAATTATGGTGGTGTGAAGTACCTACTAGTAGAACGAAATGTTTCGTCGGAATCAGAGAGAAATGCAGATGGCGACCTTCCTTTTCATTTGTTGTGCCGTACTAGAAATGATAAAGTGGACCGTGACAATGTCGAATATGTTGATACTGTTTGGCAATTGCTCCTGGCTTACCCGATGACTGTGCACTCTATTGCTTGATATGGCTGTGTAAGCGTATGAGCCGGTTGTGATCCTTGATGCTCTTGAAGCGCTCAGCTAGTATGAATGTGTCTCTCGGCTATGGATATGGAGACCTGCTGATTAGATAATTGAAATGCACATTGTTTACGTAGACGGAGAACAACCTTTCACTTAAACAAAAATACAGCAATCAAGATTGATTCCTATTACAAATGGTCCTAGACCGTCTGAATTGGTGTTTCTTCCAAAAAGGGTATCAGTGGATGAAATACAGATGCCATGCTGCCGGTAAGGGCACACACAAAGTCTATTATTTTAAAGGATGTGATGGCTCCTCTAGCATATATTATAATCGACGTTCCAAAAGAGTACACAACTCGAAAAGTATCTCTCCCCTCGTGTTGGGTTTCCTTTTTTTCATCCATAAACGTCATCCTTGGCCAAACGTTCATGAATGACCGTTGGCCTTGTCTTCAGGATCGCCTCCGGCAAGCCGATCGTGACGACTACGGCCTCCCGTCCATCCTCTAGCATGACGCACGGGATGTCCGCGGCATGCGCTCCCATATTCTTGCATATCAGGCCGCATATCATCATGGTCTCCCACTCGTTCTGGTACACCTTGTTTGGGCAGGCGAGGACATTCCCGTGTGCGATATTATTGATCGTACACACGATTCATTTTATATATTGTTGACGTCATCACGTCAGGATCCAATGGACCTCCCACACTCAGTGTTTTTGAGACCATCACGTTGTTCTCTTTCACTTTTGAATTTGTGGAAAGGTATCGGAAAGGTATCGCCAGTTCAACTACTGATTCATTTGTTTCATGCATTATTTGGCTCGCCGACAAGGAACAATGCAAATGCTCAACGCATTCATTGTTTCCTTTGGCACGCCCCAACACGGCACTCTCTTGCTTTCACACGATAATCAATAGAATAACCACATTCATAAAATCAGTTCCTACTCTATTTTATCACTATGAGCCACAAGTTTATGCTTTGGGGACGCTCATTGCTCCGTAGCTAGTTCCAAGTTTAATATTAGCACATCCCGCCCTCCACGTCGCACAGGTACATGGCGGGGACATTGTACTTGACGCGCCCGATGAGCTCGTGCAGGCACGTCGAACCGAGGAAGTGGTCCCCCCCCCGTGCCTTGTCTTCGTTGTTTGTCAGGTCGCCCGTGGTGGAGGTTGACGGCTTCTCCGGCACGTTGAAGTCTTGGCCCATCATGGAACAATGGATCTGCATGGTACATCAAGATTTTTTGAGGGTGTTCACGGGCGTCCATCGACGGACATTTGACAGTGATGTTGACTGCTCTTCCGCGATGCAACTCATCGTTTTGATGATGATGTTGGCCTTATTATTTTGTTATTATGTTCTCCATGAGAGAGAGTATCTGCCATATTTGCCTACGGTGCACAGACATGACATCATTGTCAGAGAAGATACGATACTTTATCTAGGTTCTCTCTCTCTCGGTTGATCTTTTTTGCCCAAGTAAAATGTACCTACGTAAGCTGTATCCCACTCGCACAGTAGTATCGTACTAGAGTGTTAATGCCGTTTTGCAACCCAAGTTGAAATTCTGCATAGGAATTAGTACCATGATCACGTTAATAAATTGTTATAGTAAACATCACGGTCTAGACCATAGTATTTTGGTATTTTCAAGAGGCATCTTCACGTCAATTTGCAACCAAGGTTGCAAGGATCGTTGCTCAAAATAACAAGAATTTGCAACTTTGCAACCACACCAATCCACGCATAAAGCAAAACAACAGGAGATGTCAAGAACTAATCAAACGATTAATTCACGCCCTCCCCATTGCCGCAATTACAACGACAGAAGTGCCCGTGCCGATAGGGCTGAACAGCAACGACGCATCCGCCAAGTGAATGATGCCTTTGCTGACACTTTCAATCCCCCCGGTCCCCCTCCGCTCCCTCCAAACAACCCACCGAATCCCCCCACCGCCGCAGTAGCAGCAAACACGAATAACAACAAAAACACAAATAATGACGAATCGGCGACAGCACCGCCCACCAATCCACCATCCAACCCACCAGAGGCCGAGGAGGAAGCATCTGATGCTGATGCTTCCTCCGACGATGATGATAATGCAGAAAATGATGCACCCCTCCTCCCAGGACATGATCCTCCACAAATCTACGAAGAACAATGGCCACCACCCCCGCCACCACCTCCGAACCGCACAATTCCACCCATGCGTGTCAACCGACCCAAGAGCTACCCATCATATGTATCAGCACTTCGCCACTTCATGTGCTATACAAACAAGCTCAACTACCCCAAGGATTGGGTGTTCTCTGTGGAAGAGCTGTCACCCATCTTGCCCAAGATTGTGTATGCTTACATGGCATACAAGGCATTTGGGAAGGAAAATCCCTCTCCCAATGACAACCCGCAGAAAGGGATGGCAAATTCTCTTCTCGCCATAAAGAAGAAAATCTCCTACTTCATGGTGAATCGTCTTCCGAGTTGGGACCCATTGCACAATCATGGCAATCCCACCAAGTCCACTGAAGTCAACGATCTTATTGCGTTTGTGAAGAAGAAGGAGACTCGGGGACAAGGCAAGAAGTCCCAAGCTGATCGGCCATTCGAGCACAGTGAATTCAAGCAAGTGCTTGACACCTGTCACGCCTCTGTTGAGGCTGATTTTGACCGCAAGTACCGCTATCCAGCGATGATGAAGTTCATGTTTCATTTTATTGCTCGCGGCGACGATGCTGCTCACGTCTTCAAGTCGTCACTGGTTCCGAGCATGCAGTACCCATGGGCACTGACATGCAAGCTTCGTTGGAGCAAGAACATACGCGAGTCACACGAATGTCCTCACCAGATCTTGCTGGGTTCAATGAACCCTGATTATTGTGTGATGCTGTCTCTGTCTGTGTTTCTTGAGGCGTGGATCAGCCGAGGACAAGGAAGGACGAGTCAGTGGTTGTTTTCTGATGGCGTCACATCCGCGAGCAGTGCCGATGATGAGATCGACAGGGAGACTCATCATTGGAAGAGTAGACTTTACTCTTGCATCTCGAGTATTGTGAAAAGTGATGAGTTTGTCTTGGATCCGGCCGCATCGTCCAATCGAACCTTGGCCAATCATTCCACCAAGAAGTACGCAACGACACATGCAAGGAGGAGAGGAGTCCTTAAGGACTTCATCGACATCAGGGCACGTTGGAAGACAAAGAAATCCACCCAAGATACGTACACCGATACTTTTCTCCCTTGGCCCGACATCAAGGCAGCTTCGGTTCTATGCCTTGGAGGAATATGTAAGTACAAAATTAAATCGGGTGTGAATATCAGTGACAACTGGCTGTCTAACCATGTCTGTCCTGGTATTTCATCCTGCTTTGGGCCGAGGGTTGCTGCTATCCTTGCAAAGCCACTGCTTTGGGCTGCAATGGATGAAGTATGGTGCGACTATCTTCCAGATGGTTTGCGTCTGCGCATCATGAACTCTCTGGCTGAAGATGCTGAGCATCTACAGGTACAAACGAACGTCAATCCAGTGGAGAAAGTCACAGTTTTGGTTGCCGAGGTAGATGGTGTACCGGAATTCTCGGAGGTCGATCCAGAATTTTTGGGGACGAGCAACACTGGTCTTGGTGGTGGTGGTGGTGGTCCTCTTATGATGGAGTGGCGGAATTTTGTGACTGCCAAGATATGTGGCATGGAGAACAGGATGCATGATTTGCAGAGCAATCAAGGCGGGCACCACGGAGAGCTTGTGAAGCGACTCGACAAAATTGAGAGGAACTTGAGGAGGATGTCGGTGATGCCTGGTAGGAGAGGAGCGAGCGGTGCAGTAGGTGGTGGTGGTGTGGGCGGAGCAAATGAGAGTCAAGCTGTTATGCCAGCGAATCTGTGCAAGTGCCCAAAGAACTTGTATGTTCTCTGGGCAGAGTTTGAGTCTGGTGTTGGTGGCAACAAACCAGCTCGATTGTTCACAGCATCAGAGAGGGGGAAAGTCAAATTTAAGTATTGCAGAAGGAAGATAGTTTGGGATGTAATTGATGATTTGGTGAGGAGGGGGCTATCTTCTGATGTTGCCATTGATCGTGTTTATGCTGAGTGTGGAGGCCCAAATGCCAAAGTAAATGATGTGATTGCACGGCTA
Source organism: Stephanodiscus triporus (assembly GCA_036939755.1). Classification (NCBI taxonomy): domain Eukaryota; phylum Bacillariophyta; class Thalassiosirophyceae; order Thalassiosirales; family Thalassiosiraceae; genus Stephanodiscus; species Stephanodiscus triporus. The sequence goes on along the minus strand of JALLAZ010000664.1, from coordinate 1,578 downwards.
AAGCAATTCAGAATAACTGGAAATGCCGCCCTACACATGTATTTAGCTGATAATTAGTAATTATTTCATGTAATGTGCTGTTACTATTAAATTTGATTTACGTGAGTGATAGAGTGGCGCGAGGGGGTGTCGTCGAGACTGGCGTGTGCCGCGTCGGGCGCGCGCCGCATCGGAGCTCGGCGGGAGGTGCCGACAACGATGGTGACGAAGGGGGGGCGGGGGGAGGAGAGCCTGGCCGAACAAGGGGAGTTCTGTAGAAGATATATTATCTTCGGCCGCTCTCGGCTCTGGTTTTATGGGGTATGGCGGTAAACTTGAGGTGTCGGAGGTGTCAGAGCTGCGCCCGAAAAGGTGTCGGAGCTGTGCCAAAATAATAGAATGGTTTCTGTTTTAACCACCAAGCCTACCAGTACTACTGGTAGTACGTACGCATATGGGGGCTGGTCTTATGTGGGAGTGATGTCAAATACCTAAAATATTTCTATTTTAGCTGCTCGGCAAAGCGCTCTGTATTGCGCGAATCCTGGTTGCAGTACAAGTTGCAAAAATTATAAGTACACATGTGGTTCTCCGTCAAAGTTGCAATGAGTTCCTCCGCTGCCTCAGCCTGCTCCTTGATGAGATTGGCTTTGAACTGCTTCATGGTGAGTTTATTCTGCTTGTTCTTGCATGCTTATTCCATTGCAATGAAGGTTTTGATATTTGCCCACGTTTTTTCCGCCGCTGCTTTGTTCTCCCATTCACGCACCGCTGTGTCGAATTCTCCTGATGCCTTTAGGTAGTAGAGTGCCATGTCCCTGCGTTCGTTCATGTCGGAGGTGATGCCGGCTCTGATGAGTGCTTTCACCACCTTTTCCACTCTGTTGAAATATACCTGTGGATTTTTGCTGATGTCCCTTTCCGTGTCTCTTTCTACGAGAAGGGTCTTTGTGTCAGCGAAATCCAATGCTCCTCCTCTTGCTTTTAGGTGATCGATCATTTGCCTGGGAGTTTGGTTTAAAAATCGAGAGTGTCATCTTCGATTTCCAATAGATAATCATGTTCAACCGCTTCCTGGATGATGTCTTTCAATGCCTGTTCGATGCCTTTGAAGATTTTGTAGTGGGCGAGTTGTTCTTTGTGTTCCGCTTCCGCTCGGGCCCATGTTCCTGCAGATGCTCCTGCTGTGAGTCCTGCTGGGTAGATGCCTGGGTTGGGTGGTGCAATGAAAGCTTGGCCGGTCATTGTGAGGTATTTGGTCGCTCGACAATTAGTCCCGCGTGTCCGTGGTTTCCTCCACCTAGTCCTGATGGAATGCTGGCTGAAATTGCAATGAGTTCCTTTTCGAGTGTTGTGATGTCTTGGTCAGTCGGTTGCCCATGGATTTTTGTGACCAATTCTTTCCAAAGTTCATTGCGTATTTCCACTCGTTTGTCCATTGTTAAAATAATTGAATGAATTAGCCTCCGCTTTATTTAGATCTGATACGTAATCACTGCTGAGCAGTGACAAACTAAAGAATGTTGTGCAAAGGTGGTGATAATGTATTTATGGGTAATCTAACTGTGGTTTCACTTTGGAAACCTGTGCTGCAAACCT
>JALLAZ010000663.1:0-13117 GCA_036939755.1 Stephanodiscus triporus | reverse complement strand
AGCCTCCGATGGACAACAGCGCCAGCGCGGGCTATTTCATTCGACCAACGGGACATTCCACAATCTCGTCTTACTCCTGCGCTTCTCTGACCACGTCGATAGGGATTTACCGAGCCGCGCCGACATTTCACGCCTGTACAACTCCGATGCCAGTAATCCTTTTGCCGGGGATGATATTGTACCCACCGGATCCGTTCGACAAGTATACGAGTCCAACTCATACTCCACATTCACCATCGAAACTACCGTAGTCGATTGGATCACGCTGAGCAAGCCCGAGAGCTACTACGGGAATGGCAATAACGGATTCACCAAATTCAAGGAGGCGATCGTCGAGGCGTTGACAAAGTTGGACAATTCCGAGGGGGGGTTCGACTTCACGGAGTTTGACCTCGACGATAACGGCGCCCTCGACGGCTTGGGCATCCTCCACTCCGGGTTCGGTGCCGAATATGGCGGGGTCGACTGCCACGGCGCGCCAAGCGAGAATAGGATATGGAGTCACAAGGGCGGAATGGATGAGTGGACGTCCTCGCCCGAAGCTGGCGGCGAAGTCGTCCGCGTGAATCGATTTTACGTGTCATCCTCGCTGCGTGGAGTGTGCCATTCGAACATCGTGCGCATGGGCGTCATCGTCCACGAGCTTGGGCATTCATTCGGCCTCCCTGATCTGTACGACGAGACGTTTGATGGAAAAGGACTTGGTGCTTACGATTTCATGTCCGAAACATGGGGATGGGATGGGTCGGGGATGTACCCGCCTAAACTGAGCGCCTGGAGCAAGGTCTTCTTGGGTTGGGCGAAGGTGGAAGTGATTGCATATGATGGTACGTACGAATTGAAGTCGTCTACCACGAGCAATACGGTGTACAAGATCGAGGCGGGATATCCAGAAGGCGAATATCTGCTGATCGAAAACCGTCAACCGACTGGATACGATATAATGATGGAAGGTGGTGGTTTGGCAATTTACCACATTGACGATAAAGCTGTGGCGCAGAATAATCGGGGCTATCCTTCATCCCAAAGTGATTGGCCAAGAAACGGAAAGCACTATCAGGTGGCATTGCTTGCCGCGGATGGGAATTATGACTTGGAGAGGGGGACCAACNAGAAACGGAAAGCACTATCAGGTGGCATTGCTTGCCGCGGATGGGAATTATGACTTGGAGAGGGGGACCAACAGTGGTGATTCTGGCGATTTGTGGCATTATGGCAGTGAGCTGAAAGAGCTACGTTCGGGTTCGGGATCTCATCCGAATACTGACTCTTATCAGTATGGCAATGTTACGTCGACCGGAGTTCGAATATATGGTTTTGGTTTTAGCGGCGAAATCATGACGTTTCGAGTCGATGGATTGGGTATGAGTGCAGCCGGTACCGGCTCTGTCGATGGTGTTGCGGTGAGCATTGAGAGAATAAAGACCCCGAAGCCGACGCCGAAACCAATTACCCCCAAGCCCGTAACAATAGCCCCCACTTCACCTCCACCGACCCCGAAGCCCGTCACTAAGGCACCTATTGAAGTTACTGCATCATCCATTCTACTTCCATCAGCACTGACACAAAGCAAAATGCCCGTGACATCACTGCCAACCTTGAAGTCGACCCCGCCAACTTCACAGTCGCAATCCACCTCGATCTGCGACAACCGCTGTCTTGAAGAAATCGCATCGTCAGAATGTCCCCTGACGTCCTACGAGCTTCCCGATTGTCTACAAGTCAATGTCGGTGAATTGTGCGATGCCAATGGAGAGTGTGGATCGAACCAATCATTGAATAATTGTGATCCTTTTGATGTATATAGAAGGATAAATTGCATTGCGACTAATTCCAGTGGCATTGCAACAAGCGTCAACCACAACAACTGCCCATACTATCCAGGATGGAACTCTGGCTTCTCTCACTGCTTAAATGACTGCCTCCAACCAGAGTTCATGCGCTCCAACCCAACAACATTTGAATTCGATTCCATTGAAGAATGCTGCTTACTCCATTATGAGGGTGAAATTTCATGCTTGACTGATTCAGTATTGTCGAACTTCACTACTAGATTATAAGCAACATGCCACACAGCTTTACACTTTGCGACATAGTATGACTCTTCTACAGAGCTTGATATTTTGGTGCAGGGCAATGATTGAAGTTTCCACAAAGAAAATTATGTATTGTCATATAGTTGTTTATTAGATCAACAGTATTTGTTTCATAAGTAACCACCAAGATGGCACAACTGCATCTGTTAGCGAGTGTGGATGAGACATTTAATGTGGACCACTTTTAATTTGCATCAATCGCGTTAGCCCATCCAAATCAGTTTGCATTATTAATACGTGCTGCGGCGGTGCCCCGGTCTGTGTGCAAAGGACTGTCATTTGTATTGGCAGCATTGTGGACCATATCAGAGCTACTCCATACTCCATATGCCATTGTGAGTGGAAGAGACGTATGCTCTTACCAGACAAGTTCCACCCATGAGAGCTGTTGTGCAACAAAGTGTAACGGCAGTAGAGGGCATCGTGGAAGAGTTGGGGTATACATATTCATCGAATATGGCTTGAGCGAATTTTTCAGTGCCCCGAATAGACACAGAATTGATCTGAAGTAGGCATACCTTTACGCTGGAGAGACTTAGATCTGGATTATTCTGAAGCTATCCTCGCAATCTGGGGCCACAGGATCCAAGAATCCGACGGCCTCTTCAAATCGGCAAGGTGCTGGTTGCCCATCTTTCTTGAGGTTTGGATATGCTAAAGGGCCAAGCCCGTGTTGTCCTACAGCTATTCTCAGAGCTGGTGAGGCCATTCTACCAAACGGCTCGATAGTTTGATGCCACAGCTGCCTAGTATCCATAACAATCCTTTCACGTCTCATTGAACCTCCATTGATCAAATGCGACCCAAATATTACTCCAGATGAATGACAGATGTTGAGGGAATTATTTGCATCATGCCTCTTGCCATGTCATCATGCTGCATTCATACTACTGATGTAGTACATCTCTACATTTAACATTAACTGCAGGAGTATTTATCTGTTATCTGAAGATCTTAAGTGCCGGCCTCTGTTCCTCAGGCATACCTCCATCAAGTGATAACACCAAGTCGCGTCCAAGAATGAAGGCCGTTTGCTCGGCGACTATCATTTTACAAAAAATCTGTCTAGATTATTCATCCTCAATCCTTATATAAGGCAACTTACTCCTTAGTATTCGCCCTCAATGCCGCATAAGTCTTCAACCTGACGGCATTGATCCTAATGAAACCGGCGGCATCGGCGGGGTTATAATCGAAATCGCCCCCGCCCCCTTCAATATCCATGCTCGCCAGATCGGGATTGTACAACGCGTTCGGTGAGGTCCGCCCCCGCACGATGACGTTTCCCTTGTAAAGCTCCAGCGACACCACGCCCGTCACGTCCTTCTGCGAGTACGTGATCGAATTCCTAATCAGGTCCATCTCTGGGGCGAACCAAAATCCATTGTAGCAGAGCCTGGCAAATTCGTTCGCGAGGCCCTCGGTGATGCGCTTGACCTCACGGTCCATGCATATCCCCTCGAGGTCCATGTGGGCCGCCCGGAGGAGGGTTCCGCCGGGCGTCTCGTATACGCCGCGAGATTTGATTCCGACGAAGCGATTCTCGACGATGTCAATACGGCCAATGGCGTTGGCGCCTCCGATCTCGTTTGCGTACATGAAGAGATCGAGGGGGTCGGTCTGCACGCGATGAAGATTGTGGGGAGGAAAAGAATCAGACGAAAAAAAACATTCACATGAGAACGGAAAATTCGTGCGGGAAATAATATTACCACACATGCTCTCCCAACTAACCTTGACTGTCCCATCCGTCTTGTTCGTCAACTTGACAGGCACTCCCTTCACGAACTCGATCTCGATGTTCGTACTCTCCTCCGGTGCCGCCTTCGGACTAACGGTCATCTTGAACATACTCTCCTCGTACGTGCACGCCGCGTCCTCGAGAACGCCGCTCTCGTAACTGGTGTGGAAGAGGTTCTCGTCGATGGAGTAATTCGACTTGGGCTTCGCGTCCACGGGGATGCCGTGCTTCGTGCAGTACGCCAGGAGGTCGCTCCGTCCCTTGAACGACTCGATGAACTCGGCGTCCCGCCATGGCGCGATGGTCTTGATCTTCGCGTCGAGGGCCTGCGCGCACATCTCGAATCGGACCTGATCGTTGCCCTTCCCGGTGGCGCCGTGGGCGACGTATTGAGCGCCCTCCTCCTTCGCGATGCGCACCATCTCCTTGGCGATGCAAGGGCGCGCCACGGACGTGCCGAGCAGGTATCGTCCCTCGTAGATGGCGTTGCACTTGAGCGCCTCGAAGATGTAATTCTCGACGAATTCCTTCCGAAGGTCTGTCACGACGCACTTGGTCGCGCCGGTGTTGGTGGCCTTGACCTTGATGGCGTCGAAGTCCTCGTGCTGCTGCCCGACGTCGGCGCAGAAGCAGATGACCTCGAAGCCCTTCTCGCTCAGCCACTTGAGGATGACGGAGGTGTCGAGGCCGCCGGAGTAGGCGAGGATTACCTTGGGCTTGCTGGCGGTGGACATGGTTTTGTTCAATAAAATTATTATTATGCGGAGTATCAAGCTGTTGCGGAATTGTGAGCAGGTACCTATCGTCCTAAAGAGAATGATGAGAACACATCATAAAACACGTAACGATTTCATTGAAATTTCACAGCGTGCAAGTTCACCGGGCGGTGCGGTATCGTACGCAGGCTCATTCTCAGGAAGCAGCCACTCGCTCTCTGCTTTCCAAGAGGATTCGCTTTTTTTGGTGGTGCCCGTCTTTGCGAGTTTAGTACTAATTCCCGTGTAGAGACACAGTCGGAATCTTTTGCGTCTGTCTGCCTTCCGAGAGGGTAAAATAAATTGATTCCATCGCACGTGAAAATCAAATCTTCAACGGAACTTTTCTGGAATATGAAATCAGAAAGGAATTGTTACTAAAAGCTCGCCATATTTGCGCCTGTTGCGAGTACTACTTATGACGTCTGAAGTACTTCCATACTTACACCTACGATATCGTTTGTGTTGCGAACGGATTAAGTTTTCGGCCAGGAATATTTCAACTCAGCAATATTCCAAATTATGGGACTCGATATTCGGTTTGAGGTTCACGCCATCGCCGCCCGTTCATTGATGTGGAGGTGGGAAAATGTATTACCTATACTTCTTTGCTGCAGGTTCAGTTGACAATTGACAAAAAATCCAATGAAACAGACTGATTGTACATCATCTCTGATGGAGATAGAAAATATTGACACCCATATTTCGACGAAAACAGCCATGGCACAGAGGGGGCATTCCCGATTAATGATAGCGGCGGCATTATGTTCGTCCATGGGCGCCCTTGCCTTGGCAACGCAGTTGAGTCCTACAGAAGCATTTGACGGTGGCGATTCGCGGCGGCATCGACTACGGAATCATCGTTCTTCAACCTCTGCGGCGGGAGTGCATGCCGGGTGGCGGCAAATGGAAGAAGGCGCTTCGAGCGATGCAGTGGAGAAACACGATGTAGATCTATCGAAGAAGACAAGGACGCTTGCAGAGCCAACTGAAGTAGAGGTTGACGACGGCGGCGGTTCTACGAAGGCGCCACTGAAGCTGCTGCTCAAGGGACAAAGTGCAGAAACGCCACGGAGGGTGTATAGCTACTATAGTGAAAGTGAGGGTCACGATGAACGAGAGAGTGACAAAACCAGGTCATTAGTGAAGAAGAAGGGTTTCAACACCAAGAAGAACAAAAAGAACCAGAAGAAGAAGGAAAGCAATGTGAAACAGAAAACTTCGGGAGGTGGCCACGCGCCGGGTATCAACGTCAACATTGACGTCGCTGTAGGAGGCCAAGCACCGGGTTTCAATAAGCATAAAGGTCATCCACCTGGTATCAACAAGCAAGGAGGGAATCCGCCCAGTACCAACGTGGATAAACCCTCAGGAGGCAGTTCACTGGCGCCACCAAAGAAGACGAAAAAGACTGGTGCGAAAACTGGCAAGACCAAGAAAGTTGATAATAGTGGGAAGATGTGTCCGTGCCCAAATTCGCAAGGGTGGCTTGGAGGCTACATGCCTCCGGGAGGCAACGGAGGAGCAATGGCTATGTACTCGATAGATTTAGCTGATGGCGTTGTTGCAGGCGATCCAGCGAATCCGATACTGAGCGGTGGCAAGGCCGACAGTAAGAAATCTGAGAAATTAGCTTCTGCCTATGCTTCTGGCAAAGGTGGCGATGACACTGGTGGTGGTGAATTGGTCAGAGCTCTACAGTATGGAAACCCACCAAGTCAAAGCTGGTGGGCACCAAGTGGATGGCAGCAACCAATGTGTCCGTGCCCCACAGACCCACCCACATATCTACCAACGTATTACCCCACGATTGAGATTATACATACTAATTCACCAACTGAAATACCAACTGAAATACCAACTGAAATACCAACTGATATACCAACTGAAATACCAACTGAAATACCTACAGTTTCGCCGATGCTGGCGCCGACGATTGCGCCGACTGCGGTGTTCGAGGGTACGTTGTGTAGTATTCACTGTGTTCAATATCCGGGCGTTTTGTGCTCCTCCTGCCGCATAGAATTATCTTTTCGTATGCATCCACACTCAAACCTCACTATTCTTTCTCATATGATAGGATGTCCATGGTACTACTGGGGAGGAGAGGAGGGACGTGGTTTAGCCGTTGGGGTAGCTCAAGAAACACCAGAGCTTCAGCTAAAGGAAGTAATTGATGTCTCAGCTGGGTCCAGGCATACCTTCGTCATTGAAGAAAATAATGGGGTATACGTCAGTGGTTTCATCGAAAGCCTCAGCGGGTATCGAGGCCATTTGGGCGTAATGCGCGATAGGTTATCCGAGGGACCGAATGGATTCCTGAATGTCAAATATGTGATAGACAGTGCCAACAAGACAGTTCCAAGTCCAAAGTTTGTACAGGCATACGCAGGTGCGGGTGCACCTGCTGACTCGCGGGGTATGCATTCTCTATTGATAGATCGGAGTGGAAATGTCTTTACCACAGGAAACAACGATAAGGGGCAATTGTGTCACGGTGATTTGGAGTCAAGGGACATGTTTCGACACGTTTCTTCCTTACCTGGACCAGCCATCGCAGCTGCGGTGGGATTAGACTTTACGCAGATATTGCTCTCAGATGGGCGCGTGTTTGGTTGCGGAAATAACGAAAATAGAGAGTTGGGATTAGGTCCGGATGTGACATATGCTACTACCCCAAGTAACAAGAATGGATTGAGTGACATTAAAGCCATATCTGCGGGGTTAAGCTTTAGTTTGTATTTGCAAGCTGACAAAGTGTTTGGAAGGAACGAGGGGACAGTTTTTGGAAGTGGTAGTAATTTGTACAGTCAGTTGTGTAATAGTACGGGGGGTGATACTATTCTTCTGCCGAAGGTACGATGAACGATGATTCTCGAGAAATACTTTTGCAATAAACTCTCGTACTGACGACATGTTTTTTCTTCAACTTTTACTATCCCAAAGGAGCTTTACATTGGGACCGTCACATCTATCCAAGCCGGACGTGAATCGTCGTACTTCCTCGACGAGAATGGAAGGGTTAAGTCCTGTGGTCGCAATGACCAGGGACAACTCGGTGATGGCACATTCGAGGACTCGGATACACCTGTCAAAGTTGATATACCCGAAGACATTAGGATACGCAGTGTAGCTTCCGGAACAAGTTCTGCGAGTGTCTTCTTTGCGGCAGATGAGGATGTGGTCTATGCAGCGGGACAGAATTACGAATTTCAGTTGGGCCTTGGGAGTATTGGTTCCCAAAACTTTCCAGTGTTGGTGGAATTTGAGGAGAGTTCGCAAGAGATTGTCAAGATTTCTAGTTCTGGGACGCATACCGTTGCCATTAGTTGCTTGGTCATGACCGACACGCCCACATCCTCTCCGACGGAATCTCCTACGGTGAGTTATTTTATGTTGCCAATCGTATCAGCTGCTCCTGTGCATGAAATTTCGCCAGTGAACTCAATTCATTGGTACCTCCTGCCTTGTTTGAAATCGCAGATAAATCCGACTGTGTATCCGACGGTGATGCCCACGATAAATCCAACTGGCGACCCCACAATCACACCGACGGAGTTACCAACCATTAGCCCTTCGACGGAGTTACCAACCATAAGCCCAACAGACGTAAGTCGGAAAAGCGTTCATTTGTGTGGCATTCATGTAGCCTGAATTTTCATAATTTGTTTACTCATCCCACCTTGCTTTCTGTTTGGCACATAGGTACCAACAATAGAGCCCACATTGAATCCAACATCAGAGCCTACGTTGTCGCCAACATTGATAACAGGTAAATGTTATTTAATTTTCTCTTTTGTATTGGCCCGGTTTGCATACTTTCTAATTTGTTTCGCCAATCGAACTCTTTTGACAGATGAACCAACATTTTCGCCGACTCTTACACCGACCCTTGTACGTATTGGCCTGCAATAATCCTCAAGTCACCCTTGTATCCCTATGTCGTTATTAATCTGTTCTGCTTCATTCTCTGCGTTGTCCAGTCACCGACCCTCAAAGCACTAAATTGGTATTTTTGGGGAGCTGAAGAAGGCAGAGGAAATACTCTTGGAGATAACCAAGAAGTTCCGCTAGAGATTAAGGCAGAGATTACTGATGTATCCGCTGGATCGCGACACGTTTTCCTAATTGAAGAGGATGGCACTGCTCAGGCGGCAGGTTTTATAGAGTCAGGTGCTGGATACCAGGGACATCTTGGGCTTGGTCCAGCCGATACTGCTTGCGAAGATCGCGATTTCCTGAGGAAACTGTGCGAAGGAAGGAATGTTCCGCTTCCAGTCACAACAGTGTTTAATGCTGATGGTGAAAAAGTGGATGCTCCTCCATTTCGGTATGCATATGCTGGGGTAGGAGTTGCGAGTGATTCAGGAGCAATGCATGCATTGTTGATTTCAGAGGATGGGAAAGCCTATGTATCTGGAAACAACAACAAGGGGCAACTATGCTTAGGAAATAAAGATCCCACTGACTTTTTTCATGAGGTGAAGGGCATCGAAAATGTAGTTCGCGGGGCAGTGGGGGAAGAGTTCACATTGCTTGTGACAGAAAGTGGCAAGGTCTATGGATGTGGCTCAAATGAACTAGGGCAGCTTGGTGATGAACCTCTTGATCTCGCACTATCTACCTCACCAATCGAGATAAAAGGTGGATTGAACGGCATCACTGACGTGGCAACAGGTCTGGGTTTTGCTCTTTATTTGAATGGAGATACTGGTGAAATTTGGGGAAGTGGTAGCAATATCTATGGTCAGCTATGTGGCTTCACGGAAGGAACACCCACCACTCTTCCTAAGGTGAGACCTAAGTTTGTTGAGCAACAGGTCACAATACCATTGGCACTCGCGATTACTTATGCTTGCCTTTTTTGTGAAATGCACATTTCAGATTCTTTTTGAGGGAGTTTCTGACAAGGTAATCCAAGTGGAGGCAAGCAGAGAATCATCATATTTCCTCTTTGAAAACGGGGTGGCTCGAGCATGTGGAAGGAATGACGAAGGACAGTTGGGCAATGGGAACTTTGTCAATACTAGCGAAGAAGAGCCCATTGTCCAGGTAGACTTGGATGAAAAAATTCTCAGACTTGGCTCAGGTCCTAGTTCTCAGAGCATCTTTTTCATAGGCGAGGATGGCGTTTGGGCTTCAGGCTTGAACGATCGATTTCAACTGGGAACCGGTGAAATAGGGTCAGCGACCAAACCCGTACCAGTCAAATTTCCTGAGGGTCCAGTTGATATTGAGTTTATTTCTTCATCAGGGTCGCATACTGTTGCTAACGGTAAATACCTCTAGGCACTGACCAGGACACTAGTCTTGTGAAGAGAACAGTACCAAACGTGACAATTGCTTTCAACAACAAAATGTGAAGGGCGCTGATGCGAGCGTCAAGTGCGTGAATAAAATGATTTTTGGATTGTTCTTCATATATTCAATAAACATATTCAAAATAGTATATCATTATTTGTAGCAATATTGTTTTTAGTGTGACCCAAGAAAAGCACAGGTCTCCCCGATAGGGATGATGCGGTCAGTCAAAAATAAGCAGTTATTTCGGCTGGTGGGCCCTCCAGCCTCTTCTCATCAACCCTGTACTTGGCATAAACCATGACTCTTCTCTGGTGACCCCGCTCGTTTCGGCCAACCTTAAAGGTTCAAGTCTAAATGTTTAGGGTTTACATCAACCATTGGGCCCCCAATCATGTAGGTGTAGTGCATACGCCGATATCCTAAGAAACGGTCAATCAAGACGGTAGATGATGCCGATATGAAGAAGTACCCATCCGAATGCGGCACTGCACCTTAACAACGAAAGATGTGACGAGTGAGGTGTCAACCGCAGGGTAAGTGGCGTCGTAGCTAGCCACAGCCTATGAAGCCCAGCCTCTTGAGGTGAGAGCCAGTTCTTCAAAATTTGACATCTTCGTTAAGTGTTCTTCGTTGATTCGTAGGTCTAATAAGAAATAATATCGTGGTTCTTAGTAATTATGTTCATTGTATCTCACAACTATCATCCTAAATAAATGCAATTAATTTGTTTGTCCTAATTTCGGTTTACATGTGCTGTGGAAAGAGAGGGAAAAGGAATATGTGAGTGGCGTCGTAAAAAAGGAAGACATCGCGTGCATACGAATAATATCGATAGGCAGGGGGGGGTGGATAATACAAACTCACACATCCGCCTTGGGGAGGACACACCGGCCCGCAGGGCGAGTCGTCCATCATCATCGGTACCATCCACTTGTTCCCCGACTCCGACGAGTACTTGGCCATCTGGCAATTCCCAGCCTTGGCGTATCGACACACCTGCATCCGACATGTCTTCCCGTCGCCCATGTCCCTCGCACTCTCGGCGCAACCAACGTATCTCGACGCGTACCACATCGCCTGTGTCAGGTGGGCGTTATCGTTCCATCCCCAGTATTCTTCGTTATCCACGAAACGCTTCACGATGTTGTCGGCTGGGTATAGCCGCCCGAAGGTTGATGATTCCCCAACGTTCTTCGCGAGGTTCTCGCCCTGGTCGGTGTGATCGTGCTTGATCCCCTTTTCGTCGCACGTGTCCAGAAGTCGGACGGCGTAATCCCTCGCGTCGGCCTCGAGCGCCCCCGACCATCGGAGGTGACGTGCGCTCTTGTCGCAGTAGTGATCCGTGCACCTCGTGTGCCAATCCTGTCGACGGTAGTCGTGTGCCCACCACCACTCGCAGTCGCGCTCGGACATACCCGATATCCAATCGTGTCCGAGGCGGAATGGGCGAGATTCGGACGGGAAGAATGCACCGCCGGTAAACAGTTCCTGACCGTCGACTATCACGCGGTACTCGCCGTTCCCGTGCTGGCAGCATATTCCGTCTTGGTCGAAGATCTGGAAGTTGTAATCCCCCGCGGGGAGGCAGTCCTCGACGGCCCTGGCGGAGTTGGCCGGAACGATCGCGCCCATCTTCATCCGAACGACCCCGTTCGACGTGATCCGCCACGAAGTCTCCTCGCCAAACTTGTCGACCTTGGTTATCACCCTCACCCGATGCCCCGTCGATCCGCCGGGGAGCGAGCACGTCCCGGACGGCAATTTCACGGACGACTTGACCCTGTCGCACCATCCGCCCGAGTCGGCGCCGTTGTTCGACGACGACGACGACGACGACGTCGACGCGCCGTCGATCCTCGAGCTCATCGGCACGACGCTCACCTGGAAGGTCTTCGTTCCCCACGCCTGCTTGTTCTGTACGACCTGTCCCGCGCTGACCCCGTCGAGCTTGACCTTGAAGTACCCGCATCCGGTGGTCCCGCTTCGGCACATCCCGTCGTTCCCGTTGTCGGTCACCACGACGCGATACGTCCCCGGGGAGAGACACCACGATCCCGTGTACTGCTTCGAGTCGGCGTACTTCGTCCCCTGGGGCGGACCTTTCGCGACGGACGCGCCGCTGCTGGCGTCGACCACCTTCCACGACGTCTCGTAGCCGTACAGGTCGGTCTTGAGGTCTATCGACACCCGCCCCTCGTCGTCCTGACAGCTCTGGGCGCCGGCGCGGCGGTCGTGGACGTCGCCGAGGAGGTCGTTTCCCTCGAGCTGTTATGAATGAAGGCGGCGGCACGGCGGAGGGGTGAGAGAGAGAGATATATTAGATTGTGTGTGTGAGAGAGAGAGAGTGAAAGAGAGAGAGAGGAATGCGGCTCACCGTCACGGAGCCGACGGGAGGGTCGTACGACTTGTTCTCCATCTTCTCGTCGTCGACCGCCTCCCAATCGAAGAGGCCGGTGTCGTTCTCGACGTCCTCGATGAGGCGGCCGACCACGTCCTCGCCGACGTACGGGTCGTGCACCTCCCCCCCCTCCCCCGTCGTCTCGTCGTCGTCGCCGTCGATCCCGTCCAGCCTGCTCTCCATCAGCGAGCGTCGACTAGGCGTCAGCATGCCGTCCCAGTTCGGGGGGGGGTAGTGCTCCATCTGCTCTCCCACCTCCTCGACCCCGTCCGGGATCGCTCCCCGCAGCGTGCTGGCCGCGACTGCGGCAACGGTCGTTAGTAGGACGACGCTCTTCATCATTCTTCTGGAGTAGAGTATAGACAATTGAATGTATTTATTCTCTATTCTTTTTTTGTGTGAAATACAGTTGGGGATGTGATTGTGATCGACAAAAAATAGGTCATCATCGTCTTGATCTTACTCTTAATCCTGCAACGAACCTCTACACAACTCAAACCTTTAATACTCCGATTCTTAAATTGTGAGTGAGACGAAAAGTGGGAAACGGAACCAAGGTCAAATAATGTAGGTACATTACAAGAAATTCTTTCGGTTTGTCGGATTGTTAATTCGCTAGGACGGAGGAATTCAATACTTTATCCCTTTTGAATGATCCCACATGCAAAACAGAAGTTATAATTGTTCGTACCCACACGGGATTCAATTTGCCATCGCCTCCTCTACTCTCCTTTTGAGAAACTCGAACCAAATAATTTTGGGTGTCATTAGGCTGCGATTATATTCGGACCCACGGATCCAGCGATAGCAAAACTTCCCTCCA
>JALLAZ010000662.1:0-14773 GCA_036939755.1 Stephanodiscus triporus | reverse complement strand
CAACAACAACAACAACAACAACAACAACAACAACAACAACAACAACAACAACAGCGGCAATAGAAAGTTTCAGGAGCAGCTTGGAAATGGATGCAGCAGTGCCGCTCCGCTAAGGGTCAATGATGCAATCGTAGTGTTGCCAACATCAATGTCAACAAAAGTGTCTTGCAACAACTACGTTATGATGTCACGGCAACAAGGCAGGGCTGATGTTGTCGCGCTGGCGGTCAGACAGCATGACAAGAGTTGACAGTAAAAGGCGTGATGACAGCAATTGGAGCAATGGGTTTGTGGGGACAATGGCAGAGACAGGCATACAATGTGACAAGAGTTGGGGATCATCGCCATCATCATGACAGCAAGCTGCCTTATCCCCCTGTGGTCTTCATCCTTGTCCGCATGACGGCTGTTGTCAGGGTGCAACGAGAGTTGAGTGATGACGGCAACAGTGATGTCATCGCGCGGACGGTGGGTGGTGGACGATGCAACGAGAGCAGGTGGTGACAACATAGACAAGTCACGACAAAAGGGGCAGGACGGAGGTGGTTGCCATCTGTTTTTTCATCATTGTCTGTCTCTTGGCGAGGGATTAGTAGAATTTGTACTGTTCTGCCCGTACATACATTCGTCATACATTTATACATAGGAATTTATTCTACCAAAAAGGTAGAATTTCCATGCGCACTGATAGGGAGGTTACAAATGCTAATTAATGTTCATTTGACAAACAAGGAGAGTAGAGCATAGTGTAATTTGTTTTCTAATACACAATTTCCTCTGCTCTCAAAGTTGTTAAGAACTTTCCAGGAAGTGTATCTAGGCTAAGAACTTTTTCATCCTCCTCCTCCTCCCTCGCATCGTCCTCGTCCTGGCATCGTAGTTGGAGATGAGGCCGCATACGACGCACGCCCGACGGCAGCACAAGAACAGGACTATGATGCCCAGGGAGAAGAACGCCGCAAACGTGAAGTGCTTCAAATGTGTTGGATGATTTGGGGAAGGTCAGGGGGGGGTGCATAGAAGTTTATAATATCCTAATCTCAACAGAACCAAATTTTGGCAGGGTTGGGAACGGATTGGGAAGACAGACACGAATCCTACCTTGCAATCCTACCAACAATCCTACCCCAAAAAAATGTTGAGATGATGGGCCTAAGTAAAAGTTGGTGGGAACACCTTTTTCTCTCAAAAAGATATGAAAAGTACGTATTTACACAGTAAGTAAAGGGATAAATATTTTGGCATCAACTCCTTTCTAGTGCCCAAAATACTGACCAAAAAATACCAATACCGAGCATATCTGATACCGGTAAATACCGATACCAAAAAAATGACTGGAACCACTGCGGTATACAATACACTAGTTTTTTGGTACTGGGTGCCTGCTGTAATTCTTTTTTTGGTTTTTGCTAGTGATAGTTCCAGATCTGGACTCGCTGAAAAGTTGTTCCAGATATGTTTTGTTTGATTTCTTGTGCCGTAAAAAAATTGAGCTTTTTTATTCTTTTTGTTGGTAGGGTACTAATTCTTTTGTATGGGAGGATAAACCACATCCAAAAAAGCCTCGCCATCACTCTACAACACCATGGCTGCAATATTGCATCATCGGCAGAGGAGGTTGATAAAAGTTCTGATGGCACTGGTCCTATTGGCGTGCTACCACAACAGTCTTCGTGTTCACTCCTACCTGCTTCATGCTGTGTTGGTCTCGCCTTCTCTCTCACTGTGGCATAAATTATATGACGAGGGAGACTCGTCATCCTTCCTCCACGTCACCAGCTTAACGCAAGAGGCGTTTGACCGCCTCCTCTATGCCGTTATACCTCCTGGCCACAGTCTTTGGATGCGACGCAGGGGGAGGCCATGGTCACTACCACCGGCTGGGATGCTGGGACTGTTGCTGTGTTATCTGGGTAGCCAGATGACAATTACGGGGCTTTGTTTGATTTTTGGCATCACCCCCTCTCCATGCTCTCGTATTCTCAAAAAAATCTTCGTATGTTGGTGAAGCATTTGCGCTATCATTTGCTTGTGCAGATTAGCTTCCTCGACAAATATAAAATGCAGCAGGTGTATGCAGACTGATAAGGGTGCACAAACCTACTAGTCAAATCATTCTGCAAAAACAAACTGCTACCGAGTCACAAGTTCCTTGGACCTGAACAGTTGAGGTACATGAAAGACAAACGTTCCCTCTGCTTCAAGATCTAAGCTGAGATAGAAATTCCAGACACGATCAAGACTCATGTCGATAAGAAGTCCTATTGGAATCAGAAGTTGGTACCAATCATTAACACGAAGTTGGTGGAGGTGAGGTCAAACTTCAACTCGTATATCAAGAAGCAGTACCTAGGTATGTATTGTTCGTGGTTAACTACGTTGCATCAAGCCAAATCATCATCGTCGGTGCGAGGACAGAGGCGTAGACGGGACGCATGCCGACGTGTATCCCCCTTGGTTGCGAGCCACTCGGCTAGGCGGACGCCGCCTTGGTTGCAGCAAGACGATTGGACTGTATCCCATCCAGCCTCCGCCTCCTCCACCGCCCTCCCCAACTAACGACGATGTCGTGACCACGGCGGGATCGATCCTCACCGATCTCATTGAGTACATATCGCGAACGCCCGGATCGCGACGTGAACCTCCCATGAAGTGTGACGATTCCGGCTGATGTTTTTTTAATTGTAGGCGGCAGTTTATGGTCGTCGCCATGCAAATGATGACGTAAGTAGGCAATAGACAACAAGGAGGGGGAATGAGACGAGGAGGCAATCAGGACACGGCAAGAGGCGGAATAACAAATAACACAGCATAACAATCGCCCCAAATTCGGAGGGCACCTCCTCAAACACGGGGGTGTGGGTAAAAAAGCGCGACAAAAAAAACAAAGCACGCACCGACAACTCCGGCGCACCGAAGAGTTCGTCGTAATGTTCACCGTCGTGGCGGCCCCCCCGCCCCTTCCCCCTGCCCTGATCACAGCCTCCCTCAGGGTGCGTGGCGGAGGCGTGGTCATCGTCAACGTGCCGTCCTCCCACCCCTGCCACCCACGACAAAAGCGAACATCGATCCGAGGCCACCGAGTACCCCCCCCCCGGCGACGCCCACCGCCGCCTCCGCCTCGTTCTCCTCCTCCCCCTCGCGTTACTCCCCCGCCACCAATATGGTTATGATCGCCGCTGCCGCCGCCGTCGCCTTGTCGTTTGCGTCATCCCCCATCCCCATCATCCCCCTCGTTACCTCCCTCGCCGCCAGTCGTATCCCTGCGCGCACTACAGCCGTCCCGATGACGACGTTGGAGGGATTGGCGGACGGCTTGTTCCCCCTGAGGAGCGGCGGCGGCCCGCGCCCCCCCCGCCTGGTCGTCGTCGCTGCCCCGTTGTAGGTGCACAGCACGGCTGACGAGCCAGAGGACCATGATCCCAGCGCCGCGAGCGCCGCCCCCCCCTCCCCCGCCGTCCCGATTGTCGTCGACCACCGTCACGGGCCCGTCAAAGTGACAATCGATGCCCCTGGCGGACGACGACGATGACGACGACTTCATCGATGGTCGCGACGATTCGTAGAACAAACAAGCAAAACCGCATAATGACCCGGCGATCAGGATCAGGGATAGAGGACGATGCTCCGCGACGATGGGGATCTTGCGGTCGTATCCGTCGTGCTGAAGTGGAGGGAAAAAACGGGGCCGTCGACGATGTAGGAGGAGCATTGCAGGGGGAAAAGCCGGGGGGAGGACTCGGGACGGCGGCGGTTGCAACGAGGAGGGATCCCAGCATCGTCGTCATTCCTCCGTCGTCTGCGCCACGTCAGTCGATACGTCAGCATTCGCACCGTGCCGTCAAGGGAGGATATCGTGAGGCGGTTGAGTTTCTTTGCGCGTCTTGCATCGTCGCGACCAGGATGAGGACTAACAGCATCCCCCTCGGTCACGATTGTATCCATCGCCACGATTGGGGTCGAGAACATCAGGGGCTTGCTCATCGCGCGGTCGTCGTAGTAGTCGTCGTAGTCGTCATAATCATCATCATCGCGCCCATGCCGCACCAGATCGGAGTTGTCCAGCAATGCCAAAACGAAGCACGGATCACTGTCATCGCGACCACCACACCGTCCCGCATCCTGTCGTTTTCTCCTCCTCCTCCTCGCGCGCAGCACCCCCCTCGTCGCCACGTACAGGCGCGGCGCGTCGTCGTCGATCCTCAACACGAATATCCCCACGGCCGTCGTCGTCGTCGTTGTTGATAAGGAGGAGGAGGAGGAGGAGATGGAGGAGGGGGAGGGGGTATCATCGCTCGACACACCAATGTTGATGTTGTTGTCGTCGTGATAGTAGTCGTCATTGTCGACGACATCGACCTCAACGTGTATCTTGGCGACGTGGACAGACGTCGGTTGAGAGTCGAGCGGGATGACGTCCAAGATGTCATTGTAGATATCGTTGTCATCGTCACCGCCGATATCGGTTGACGCAACGACGATCTCCCTCGCCACCACGCGGTACCTCGACGCGCCGCCGCCGTCGTCGTNTTTGATATCTCTCCGTGTCAGGCCTTTGCCTTTTGCCAGTTTTGTGTGATACTCTATGGTACTTACTACGCCTTTAATGTGACTGACCACGATCTTTCTTCGTTCTCCAATACCCTCAGGCGAACGATTCCGCCATCGCTATCGTGCCTCCCATCAAAGAGGCTCTTTATCAAGCCCGAGATGGTCTTCGTGGACTAGCAGCAGCTAACGGTGGTGGCAACAACAATGTGAGTCTGCTGGGTGTTTAATGTGTGTGTGGTATCATTAATCATTTGAAATGACATCTAACATTTATTGTTCTTTATCTTTCTTCGTTCATTTGAAATTCTGGCCCGGGCAGTGCAATGCATGCTATGCGGAGATCAAAAATGACCTCGAGGAGCTTGCGAAAGTATTGTTACTCTTCGAGGAGCGAACTATAGCAATTGCAGCACAGGCAGGTAGTCTTGGAGGGTGGTATAAAAATCTTGTCGTAAATTGAAACTCCCATACTAGTAGTACAATTTAGCTTTATTGACTACCTTTCATCATACTCTTGGTGTCTCACAATAATGTCATGAATGAATGCCCACATATTCTACGTTTCGAGAGATGATGATGCAAGCATGGCCTATGATCGTTTGAGGCAAACTGGGATTGCTCATTGTTTCCATCGAGTAGCAAACAGGCCGTCCAGCACTAGTACTTCTAGTAGAGATACTTACCGCATGTTGTTGATGAGCTCCAACATCAACGACGCCTGGCAAAATCCGACATCATCCTCGACGGTCGGGAGGGAGAGGGAGAGGGGGGAACGCCATCGATGTCGTTGATCCCGCCGGACGATGAAGACGATGATGCGACGGTCGGGGGGGTTCGTCTTCGTCACCGTCGTCGATGAGACGCCATGGCTTGGCTCGAAAAACGTGGCAAAAGTTGGATGGATCCAAGTGTCGTTCGTGAGAGAGAGATGGCAACTCGAGCGCCAACACAAAACCTGAAAACTGATGCGGGGGGGACGAGCTCCCCCCCGTCAGAATTCCCCCCCTAAATGAAAATGAGTCATTTTTTACTTTCTTTTGTTCCCCCATCATGGAAAACGAAAGACGAATCGTCCACGACGGCGACGCGATGAGGGTCCAAGACGATGGCTTGGGGACGACGACGACGGGGCCCATCATCGGGGAGGGCACGAAGGACGACTACGATCATCATCGTCGTTCGTCCCCCAATGACAACGACAACTACAACGACGACGTCGACGACGCCGGCGACGACGACGATCGGGACGCCGCGACCAAGAAGCGACTCGCCAAGTACGGTCAGTGGCGCACCCCCCCCCTTCCCGCCTTCGCCGCCTCCGTGACCTCGTCCGCCAACGCTTCATCGTTATCGTCATCAACGACGGCCGCGATCACGGCCGCGACCACATCGTTCGCGCTGCCGTCGAGCGCCGACGAGTACGCCCGGATGCTCCGGGACGCGTACGAGAGGGGCGCCGTGGAGGGCGCGCGCGTCGCGGCCTCGTCCGCTGGCGGCGGTGGGGGGGAAGGAAGGACCATCGTCGTCGGGTCGACGACTAATACTGGGACGACGACGACGAAGACGGGGGTCGAGGCCGTCGTCGGAGGTGGAGGTGGGATGGGGGGGACGATGCCCCCTCCTCCACCACCACCTCCTCCCGTCGCGGTTCGAGGACCGAACGATCCTCCCCCCCGTCGACCGTCGCCGATGTCGACGACGACGGCGGCGTCCGGGGTGAATTACGGCAATCCATCGCCGGCGGCGGTGCGATCGGGTGAATTCGTCGCCAACAACAATAACAACAATGTCGTCGGCGGGCCGTCGTCATCCTTCGTCTCCCCCCTCCCCCCCCCCCCTCCTCCTCCTTCTCCCACAGCAGATCGATGCCGGACATGTCATCTTACCGATCTACGATGACTCACGTGAACGACGAGGAGGACAAACGTAAGAAGAGGCTGGCGCGCAATCGCGCGTCTGCGCGATTGCGTCGGCTTAAGAAGAAGAACCTCGTCGACTCGTACGAGGGAGAGGTGGGGATATTGGAAACGGCGCTGTCGAGGTTGAAATCGCACAAGTGGGGGTCCGACGTCATTGATCACGAGGTATTGATCGAGGCGCTTTCCATGGAGAGGGGACAGCAACCCCTGACGCCCGAGGGACGGAGGGAGCTCATACAGTCGATACTCAATCAACAAAGGTGCGTTTGAGTGCGTATAAAATGATATCGGAGGTGATGCCAGATAAAAATGTCATATTAGTCGTTCATCGTTCTCTAACATGAAAAAATCATTTACACACCTGACTTGTTAATTTTTTCCAAAAGGGAACAAGTCGCGAATTTGCTCGAGTGCCAAATAGAGAATTGGCTTCTATGCTCCCTGGCGAATAACGAAGACATCATCGCCACCGACGATCCCGACGGGGGGGGTGAAGAGATGGCCCGAATAACGTCGGAACTGCGATCGCTCCTGAACCTCGATATCGATCAGCTCGCCAATATCGAACGATGCTCCCGCGACGTCGCTCACGAGGTACGTGATCTTTTCACCGTCGACGAATGTCTGAAATCGATACACTCGAACGGATGGCTCCTCGACGAGGGCGTGGACGGCGTGGCGTCTCAGTTTACGGATATACTGAATCAGACCCAGCTTTCCAAGTTCTTGCTATGGTGCGATCACAACGCAGAGTCGATCGAGAGGCTCGATTGCGTCAACGCGCTCGGCGGGTGCGGGGGAGAGGGGGGAGACGGCGGACCGCCGTTCGAGTTCGGCGTCGACGAGGGTCTCGCCGATGGCGATTGAGGAAGGAGAGAGATTTGCTTTTTTTCATCTCTTTTTTCCTTGGGCGTTCCATTTTGGCATGCTTCAAGCATTTTTGCATAATGTCATATTATTTATTGTAAGGTTTGTCTGAAACATATACGTAGCCGTAAAATGAGACGTTGCGTGCTCTACCTAAGCAGTCCATTATTAATCGCAAGTCTGGACAGGGAAGCGCAAGATTGAATTCTTATGTTTATCCATTGACGAGACGTTCGCGAAAAACCTCCCAACACAAACGCATCTCATCCCCAACAGGCGCGATAAAATATTTAACCATCCCAACCGAAGCGAGGGCTCGCACCCTCTAGAAGAAGATCTGCTGACTGGGTCCCATGGTGGTCTTGATGAACATCTGTCCGATGTTCTGCCACTGCTTTTTGAGCAAGCTCGCGAGGAAGTTGGCCGCGAGCTGCGTGTTAACGATGATCTGCTGCTTCTCCATCCCCACGTGGCCGATGGCGACGTTCAGGCACATGACCTTCTTCATCTGGAACTTGATCGTGGACTTGACCTCGTCGATCTTCTCCTGCATGTCCTCCCCGGAGGCGAGGAGGGTGGGGAACTTCCCCGCCTTCGTTAGGCCGGGACCTAGGAGACGCGGGATCTGCTTGATCATGTTGTCGGAAGCGAGGAAGAAGTCGTACTTCTTCGCGAGCTTCTTGACGAGCTTCTTGTTCTTGTTGAGCTTCTTCAGGTCGTCCGCGGACATCTGCGCCACCTCGATGCGATCGGCCTGCTCGCAGTGGGCGGCGTTGCCGAGGACGCAGCACTTGAGGTTCGGACGGGGGATCTCGGGAAGGCGGAAGGTTCCGGAGAAGCGCTTGTCGCGCTGGGGGTCGTAGTTCTTGAGCGTGATCTGGAGCTCGATGGACTCGGTGAAGTTGCGCTTCTTGCCCTTGACGTCCTTGGTCCCGATCTTGATCGTCTCGCCGGCGGAGAAGGCGAGGATGTCCTCGACGGCCTTGTCGAGGATGTCCTTGTTCAACTTGTTCGACATGTTGTTGGGTTATGAATTAAGCAGATGGTGAGAGATTCCTTCCTCCGAGTAACGACGGGTCGAGATGATATCTCTGTAAAACGACGGACGAAGACAAAAAAATGATGGGAAAATTGGGGAAAAATTTAGATGACAAAGTCGATAAAAATCGAAGTAGACGAAACCGCGCCTCCGCCGATGGTTGCCGCGCGCGTAGTCGACTCCACACCGGCATCCTGGACATCCAAGTTCGGCGGAGGCGGTTGTTCAACAGTCCAGCCTTCGGATGGCTTTCGGATGTATCTCGTTCGTGCATCAGGCAGCGCGATCAAAGCCGCATTGCGCATGCTTTTTGCCGACTCTTCGCCCTATCGAAACTTCCCCAGAACGCCATGTTCAACGACGTCGCCATGATGGTCTCACCTGCTCGCGAAGAAGAAGTGGGGAGGCAGGAGGGAGAGGTTGAGATGCATTTCTTACTTCTTATCGGCGTTACTTGAAACATAAGAGTCTGGGTTATCAGCCCTTCGTGGGGAAGGGAAAAAGGGAAGTGCGATGGCTAGACGAGTTTACTACTCCCTTCGTTCCGGAAAAAATCGGGTTTCCTCGTAAGCACGAATTTGGCGAGCGATTTCTTTCTCATTTCTTTCCCCAATGTCGAGAAAAAGCCCGAATTCAGTTTCGAACCACTAAAAAACCTCTCGGAGCTACCTGGATCACTCTCTCTTGTTTCGTTTTTGCTAGCGTTGCACGACAACAAACGAACCTCTCTACGTACACAGCGGAGGATGCTACGATAAACTTTGACTTCAGGTCAACAATTCTCAATTGAATCTTATCAAGTCCACGGTCTCGCCCGCGGAAACTCATATCATACATCATGCAGGCCATCATGAAACGCCGTCGACTGCGCACAGACGCCATCGTCCCGGCGGATACCGACGGCGGGAGCTATTCGAATCTCGTCGTTGTCGGGTACACCGAGAGGGGCATACCGCTCTACGAGAGGGGGTGCACGAGCGGCGATAATGACCAGCCGTACGCGAGCAACTGCACCGACGTCGTCGACGGCAACCCCCCCGACGAAGCCGACGTCGACGCGGACGGCGAGCGAGACGACGCATCGTACTACGCTTACGAGTGCGCGTCTGACCGATATTGCAACGCCCACGCCCCTGGGAACTCGTTCGACCTCGGGTGGGCGTTCGTCGGGGCGTGTCGGGCGGACGCGGACTGTCCCGATGCCTACGAGGAATCCGATACGTCGTACGCTACGGGGGATAAGGTCGCGATTGCGAGCGACTACCTGAACGGCAAGGTGATCGGATCGATCTCGTGTCCGGTAGATGGATCGAGCGAGGTCATGAAAAACGAGAACGCCGTGCTCGTGACGTTCGCCTACGAGGTCGAAACGTCCCACGTTTTCACGCCGGACGTCTTCCTGCCCCGTCTCGAGGAGCAGGTACTGCTGAACTTGGCGGATACGTTGCTGTCGTGCCTAGGGGGGCAGATGGCGGACGAGGCGCGATTTGTCGCCCGGGGGATCGAAAGTACTTCGGACGATGTCGCGGTCACAGAAGGTGAGCATTATCTTTCTGCGAATCACTCGTTAGCCTGCCGGGGAGATTATTCTTTTTGAATCCTCGACATACATTCGAATTCCTTCTCCCATCTTTGTACACGCAGGTCCGTGCTCCATCTCCAGCGTCGGAGCCGACAACTGCTTCGTCGTCAACGGGAGCATAAACCTAATATTGGTGCCCATCAACGACGAATCCACTGCATCCGCTGCATCCGTCATGGCCGCCACCGACGCGGCTCGGACGAATATCCAAACGGCCATGGAGGCGGACAACCTGCTTTCGCCCACCATGCCCGAGGTTGTCAGGGTCAAATATTTGGCCGATAGCTACAATGATTACCTCGCCGGTTACAATGATTACGTAGCCAGTTATTCGGGAGAGTCAAAAGTTGATGATAAAAGAGGAGGTCGAGGGTCCTTAGCCGTGATATTGGGATCGATATTTGGCGTGTTGTCCCTCGTCCTGTTGGTGCTCCTGTGCGTTAGACTGCGCCGTGCCAAGACCAAATCAGGGCACGAAGGGAAGGCCAAGGTCGTCGATTCCGGTAGCGACATCGACCAGCCGAACTTGATGGACGATGCGACCAGCGTGAATGACAACAGCCAAACGGGCTCCCGCGGCGTACTGGGCGCGATGGGAGCGATGGGAGCGTTCGTGGGCGGCCTGCTTCTCATGAAACCATTCAGGAAAAGGGAGAGGGGCGGCCCCGACGATACCAAGAACAAGAGCGAACCCGAATCTCCGGGCACCGACGAATCGGACGACGGCCTGGATGACATAATCGACCAGATCGACGGCGCCACGGATGCGAATGACCGCCGGATCTTCGTCGTCGATCCGCCTGGGGCATTCCACCTGGGAAATCATCACTATACCGGTGATGGAGTCCGGTACTTTTCGCCCTTGTGCGAGATGTGCATCGCGGCGCGGGCCAATGCGGATGGGGTGGTCACCGTCAACGCTATTAATGCGGATGACGACGATGATAGCGACGACGATGATATGAACTTGAGAGACAGGAATAACGGTGTATCCTTCGACTTGGAAGTCGCTACCAAGTTTATCGACTTTAATAGCAATGATTTGGGACGGTGCCATTCAAGCATGCACGTGAGGACTTGTAAGTCGACTACTTGCCCCATTTGCGTACGGGAAAAGGGGGTATACTTCGTGAAATCAAGGGGACCTGCCGGGTGCTCAACAAGTTACACGAGGTAGTAAAGAGAAAGAGTTAGAGTTGTGAGACAATTGCTTATTTATATCGTGGGTGTATTTGTTTATTCCACTGTGATGCCTTTTATGTATAATCAAATAATAATACCTAAAAATCTTAACAAACGATTTCATGTGAGCATCCGTGGCCATTTGATTGCTGGCACCGTCATCATTATATTCATATCATTACCAAATGATTTCTTCAACTCAGAATCACTAGCATAGTGTCACCCACCAGCGCAACGACGTCCGTTTTCACAATTCTGCCAGGCAAATCCCATGGGAAAATCTTCGTTCTACTGTCTCCCGGCGGCAACCAAAGCTCGCTCCCCTCCCAGAGTGAACTGGGCCCTTAAACCTCGAGAAGTCAGTCACGCCAGATCTCCAAGCGCCTTCGGCTCAAGTAACTCCGCGTATAGTTGCGTCGATGTCAGAATATGGTATACGTGACCATGTATGCCTAGAAGGATACATCGATTCGCCGGACCATAATGACATGCCACCCTTGGATCGTCCGCCGTAATCATCAGGTCAAGTGCCCATGACCAAAAAAATCACGGTGGCGTCCTTTCAACAACACGTTGATGATGCTAAATTCAAGATAGTGGCCGAACGGGAAGTTGCATCCCCAAGTGCCTCGGGCGGGGTAAAATCGTTACTCCTGCTTATTTCGATACCAGCAACAGCGATATCCCGATCAATGTAGCGCCGACATAACCGTACGGTCCCAGAGTCTCGCCCAATAATAAATACGCGAATAGCGACGAGAATAGCGGTTGGGTCGTATCTATCAAGTTGGAATCAGACGGGCCCACTTTGCGTTGGCCGTAGCTCTGTGCGTATATCGTGTACGCGCACGTGATCCACCCCGTCCACAGAATCGCCCCGACGGACACGCCGAACGAACTCCCGTGCCAAATGGCTTCCGGACCACCTTCCGCGAAGGCGGCTACGATCGCGGAGAAGTATTCCGATACGTCGCCGCCTATTTGACTCACGAACGTCGGAAGCTCCAACGACGACGGGAAATGGGGCGGCATGTCGTTGCCGCTCCCGACGTACGCCAGCCCGGCGCACAATGTCACGCTCAACACCGCCTCAATCGAGGCCTTCGCGGCGGCGAGTTTCAACGGATTCGTACGAGGGGCGTACGCTCCGAGTCGCACGACGTGCATCGTGTAGGCCAGCGCCGCGAGGACCATAAGGACGTCCCCCCGTGACGCATGAAACACATCCAAGTCGAACAAGAAATATCCAGGCGGATGACCGCCCGCCGCCGTTGCGATATTTTCTCGCCGTCGGCTCCCATGACGACTACGCCGACGAACGCGATCGCGCACGCCGCCCACGTCCGGATCGGCACCGCGTACAACGTGCCGGCGAAAACCGCCGAGAGGAGTGGTACCATGACGGTGGTGAGCTGGACCAAGAATGCTGAATATTATTTTCGCATCGAGGGCATGGTGGTGGTGGTGGTGGGGGATTCCGGGGCGAGGGATGAGAGAAAGAATGGGGAGGGGGGGGAGGGGGGAGATTAATAAACAAACGAACGATTCGGCTATAACGATAGGCGCACTTTCTCTCTGTTTCCCTCTCACCTGCCCGATCGGCGGGCACGGTCTGCAATCCGATGACCTGCAG
This sequence comes from Stephanodiscus triporus, assembly GCA_036939755.1. Lineage (NCBI taxonomy): Eukaryota > Bacillariophyta > Thalassiosirophyceae > Thalassiosirales > Thalassiosiraceae > Stephanodiscus > Stephanodiscus triporus. The sequence continues at coordinate 2,000 of JALLAZ010000662.1, read as the reverse complement.
CCCGTTGCCTACGAACAGGTATCCCTCGAGCTCCCATCCCCCCCGCGCAGTCGTGGCGGCCGATGTCGTTTCGCAGTCGTCGTCATCGTCATCATGATCATCGTGGTCGTAGTTCTTGCTCATTCCCTCGTCGTACCGATTCGTCCCATCGCACCCATCCAATGTACAGTCGTTCATCCTCCTCCTCCTCACCTTCCCCCCCCACGTCATCGACGACGAATGATACATCGTCGACAACAACGCGCGCAGCGTGATCGCCGCGACGGCGTAATATCCCGCGGAGAATACGAACCCCGGCATCGGCGGATCGACCCTGTCGTACATGTACTTCACCGCGGGGACGTAGGTTCCCCACGCCAACGGCACGGTCAGGAGGACGAGGATCGCGACGGCCCTCTCGTCGTCGTCGCGGTGGTCGCCGATCGCCGTCGCCGTCGTCGTCGTCGTCGGAGGGGACGGCGCCGCCGTGCCCTCCTCCCCCTGATCCTCCCCCCCCTCCGCCGCGGAGGAGGATCCCCCCCCGCGACGACGGCGCTCCGACGACGACGACGACACCGAGAGGAGCGCGATCTTCGTCGTCGTCGTCGTCGTCGCGAGACGACGCGCGCGCCCGTCTCCCCCCCGAGGCCATCCCCCCCGTTGACCGCGCCCGTCAGGAGGACGAGGATCGCGACGGCCCTCTCGTCGTCGTCGCGGTGGTCGCCGATGACGCGCGCGCCCGTCTCCCCCCCGAGGCCATCCCCCCCGTTGACCGCGCCCGTCGTCGTCATCGTGGTCGTAGTCAACGTCGACGACGAGGCCGCCGCTCCTTCCGCCGCCCCTCCTCCTCCCTTGCGGGGGGAGGAGATCGCGGACACCCCCCGCTCGCGCCGTCGCCGTCCTCCCGAGATGACGCCGCGGCCGCTTTTCCTGCTCTGCTGGCAGGCGCTGACGGAGGCGGTGGCGCGCGCAGCCCTGCTGCCGCTAAATTGATAACTTGGAGGAGGACGCGGCGATGACATTGTTGCCGCCTCCCCTCCCCCCTCCCCCCCCCCCTCCGTCTCCGCCTCCCCCCTCCGTCTCCCCCTCCCCCTCCCACCTCCGCGCTATTGCGCGGCACCTGAGCCTGACGGCGAAGCCCCCACCCACTACCACAACCTTCCTTGCGCCGCCGCTTCAGGGTGGGTGGTGCTGACAATGCCACCGCGAATTCGATCGACCCCCCCCGATCGACGGATGGACGTACAGGCGCGGCGCGTCGTTGTCGATTGTCGACACGAATATCCCGACGGCGCCATCGTCCATCGCGACGATGAAGAGGAGGGTATCGCGCCGCCGCCGCCGTCATCGTCGTCCTCATTGTCCTTCCAGAATATCGACGAGTGGGCGAGACAGCGCCCCCCCCCGTCTTCCTCGACCCGATGATGGACGGTCATCGTCGTTGTCGTCATCGTCATCGGCATCGGGGCGGACGGTCGACAGAGAGGGAGTAGCGCGGTCGCCATCGTACTCCTCCTCCTCCTCCCCCATCGTCGCTGTCATCCTCGTCCTCGTCCTCGTCATCGCATCCCCCGACGACGGCGGCGCTGGCGCATCGTCGTGCAACGAGTTCGATCGAATAGCGTTCGGACGCGAATGACATGACGATCATACGATAGTTGCCACGACGCGAATTCGAAGATGACAACCGCCGCGACGAGGGAATGATGGTGGTTCGCCTCCCCTCTACCACGACCTTCCTTGCGCCGTCGCTTCAGGGTGGGTGGTGCTGACAAGGCCGCCGCCACCCACAGCTTTGTTGGGGTTTCCGATGAGATGAGGGCCGGGGAAACTGATGATGACGATGGCGGCGACCTCTTTGATGGGCGTGCCAGATTTGGGGGGAGGGGGAGAAAGATTCCCCCGGCCAAAACTAGACGACGTGGTGACAAAAAAGTCCCACACTATTAAAAAAAAATGATGCACAAAATCGGACTATTCCTCACACAGCGAAAAAGGTGTCCAGATTTTTGAGAAATCGG
>JALLAZ010000661.1:0-13187 GCA_036939755.1 Stephanodiscus triporus | reverse complement strand
GTCATCACCTGGGCTGACTCTATTCGACTACAAGTTTATTGATGGCACCAACATACCACTCAAATATGCCAGGATTATGGGGTCTCTCCCTCGCGACGCCGCTTCAACTTCTACTGCGTTATCTGTGAAAATCACGTCTTCCGCCATGGGCAGAGTGGTCGTACGCCCGTCTCAATTATCAGATAAAAACAACGAATCCTCGATGCCGTCTGGATCCAAGCACGGTGATGGGGTGATGAAAGATGAAAACCCAGCTGAGTGGAGCGAATATGATGATGACGAGGAGATTGACATGTCTTTCACGAGAGTATATCATGTTGGTGATATTTGTCCAGGTTCATCTGATCTCCCTACGAGGTCTTCACCGCCCATAATGACTGTGATATACAGCTACGATGCATGTCTTGTGCTGACTAGGGATGTGGATGATGCCATATCGTACACTCGCTCACTCGGAAAACCGGCTCTTGCTCTGCGACAGGCACTTTCTCTGAGACGAGACGTAAGACGGCATGAAGTAGACGAACTTAGTGATGATTTTTTCATCGCTCTACTTCGCTTTGGTTCTAGAGGAAAAGCCAGACCTCTCTCTCTTTCTCGGTTGAAAATTGCCGCAGAATCATTACCAATACTTCTCGGTGGCGATTCAAGGATGTGGCAGAGATGGATATTTATGTTCAGTAGAATCCCAGGAGGTCTTTTTGTTATTCGTGAAAAGATACCTGTGAGAGATCCTGAGCTGCCTGCATGTGTCTTTGAAATGTGTCTTGAGACAATGCTGGAAGATGTCATCCTTAATAACAAAGGGCAGGGAAATATTATAAGCGATGATGAGCCTCAGCGCGGCGAAGACAAAATCGTTGGCAAGAAGATGGCTGATTTATTTTTAGAGACAATGAGATCTTGGGGAACTACGTCTACCCTTCAAAAACGAGTGCAGTTGCACCGCTATTGTGGTCAAAACCATCGGTGGGGAGTACAATGGCATTCATCATCTGGCGCCTCACTAGTTGATCCCTTCATTCAACAGGTTGAGAAAGATTTGCATTGAAGGATCAGCCAAACCGCCTTTGAAGTTTTAGAAAACACACATTTTTCTACATCTCCGCTTCAGAATAACAGTTCCATACGCCAATACATCGACTCATCTCAAGATTCATTGTTTGACGTGGACGGTTTGCTGACTCGACTGGCCACGAGGCTTTAATTGAGTGGCACTGATAATGGCGGGAGCTATGTCGACAACGATTAAAGGCTTCCTTATCTTTGACCTCGCCTGCACCGGATGCGAGGGGACCGGTTATTCCGATACGAATGATTTGATTATCAAGGGAAGGCTTGTAAACAAATGAGTGGGGGGGAAGGACTTTTTGACGGGCGTGGAGGAGACGGCGGAGGACGTCTGCGGGGATGTGGAGGGCGTGATTGATCCCATTCAAGCATTGATACTCACGGCATTGGTCGACGCCATCGCCTACTACGCGAACCAACTTTCGGACGATGCGACGAGAGGGGATTATTTGGCGAAGGGCTGTGAGTTGTTGCATGCTTTGGCATTTTGTCAATCGATCGTAATTCCACCTTCCACGATCCTATTTTCACTTATGACAATATTTCCGCAAATTTCGGCTTAAAAACAACCACGACAAACCGCCCAGATGGCACCGCGATAGTTTTGGTGCCGCTGATCCAGGCCCGTAGCCCTGAGGAGGCTGAAGTAATTGAGAGGAATATAGGCAGCTTCGGAACGGAAGCCCAACCTCTCGTGGATGGAGTGGGAGCGGTGTTCGAAGCGTTGGCGAAGTTCGTGGTAGTCTCTGGGATCGATTGCGAATTGTTGACCATGAAAGTCTTGTGCGAGATGTCGCAGAGTCCCAACGTTGCCAGCGGGATAACGACGAGTCCCAACGTCGCGGGTGAGTTGGATATGCCGAGTCCCACTCCACCGGATGGCACTTTCAATCCAACGATGATCGTGGGGGGTGTTGATGTTCCACCAGTCTCCTGCGGGTCCGCGTGGGACGGTGGCCTCCCCGGTAAAACTCTGATGGATGATCCTCCTCAGGCACTCTTCGGCGGGCTATACCAACCCAATTCGGATGTTGATCACATGTAGGTCACTTTGCTTGACGTCCCATCGCCACCTTAATTGCCCTTGACTTTTTCACTGCGCATCGAGGCCGATGTTGCAAGGCACAAAAACAACTTTCTCAATCCGTAATCTCGTCTTTCACTTCAACCCTCGCAGTATCAAAATGACAGAAACACTTGAGTTGATTGCAAATTTAACGGACTTATCAGATGGTCTCTCTGCCTATACTGATGTTGGATATGATGGGGTTTCTCTCCAATGCCTAAGTGTGGGTGCCCCAAAGGATTACATTCTCAGGACTAATCCACTTTTCGTCATATACATGTATGGATTATGGCGCAGTGAACTCGGTAGCAGCGACCCCGATGGATACAGCAATAAATTATTCGATTCTGATGATATTTTCCACTACGGAGATACGATCGTCATAGACGAGTTCAACAAACCGTCGGGGTTCGACGCTACGTTCACAGCCGAGACCATCCAAGTCACGAACATGTGGATGGCGATGATTACGGAATTGTATAGGGCGGCTCAACTTTGTCGCGGTGGGTTGGGCAAGTTGATGACGGACGAGTTGGATATGGATTTCAATCCCGTCGACATTGCCGCTGCCTTATGGTTCGGTTCCGCGCAGGACGCGGATACGCCCGAAGGAGGTGGTTTGTATGCATGGGCCAAGAGGGCGGGGATGAAGTTCGTCGAGCAAAAAAGCTCAGTGAACGATGAGGTTAACTCCAGGTTAACTCAACTTCAGACGAGTTTCTCAGATTGCAAAGCATTTGATTCGGAGGAAGATTATATAATGAAAGGGATCGAAATGATGCACGTGGTCGATGATATTACGCGGTTTTTGATGGTTCCCTTGGTACAGCACTTCATCAACCATCTTGCTATAGAGGTAGGTGTATGCCCACCAAGACTTTGATCAAGTTTCCGCTTGTTCTTGATGAAATGCATAGTTTTCACTCAAAATAATTTTATGTTTTGTGCTCATCGTGCAGTCCGGTATGACTAACGAGGAGGCAACAACAGATACGAGAAATCACATGGCGCTATACGCGCTCGCTGTTCTCCCGTTCATATCCATCTGTGACAAGGCCACATACGATGAGCTATTTACTGATTTGATAAGTGGCACCGTGAATTCTGTGGCTCTAAACTACGACACTTTCTCAAACCACTTTGGTAAACTACAGGACAAGTACAAATGCCTCGGAATAACGTGTGATATGGGTGAGTATTCCTTCTACCTTCGATAAAATCAAGCTTTCACTTCTCAAGTATTGTTACATTTCATCCTATGTCCCATACAGTTGGGTTACATGTTGCTATCAATTCTCTTTGGCCGAATTGCACTATTCCTTCTCCCGAGAATACTGCTTTTGCGGGCTACGTGCCAACTTCTGATGTAGCACTTGAGGTGAGACTCATCCTTTTCGTCATTCCATCCAGTCGTATTTTTTGTTACGTGCTCTCTCACCATCTTTTGATGTTCGCTGCCTCTTCTACAGATGTTGAACATTGACCTCGACATAAGCACCATTCTGGCATTAATTGTCATGGAGGTACGTATTCATACAGTTGGTTTACATGTTTTGCTATCGCTCTTCGTGTTTCCCTTTGCTTCACGTGCCCACCAAAACTTCTCAAATGCTTTTTTTTCACAGGCCGATTCTGCGGCATTGGATGTATTCCACAATGGGCGTAATGCGATTGCAACAAATAGCGATGGATCGAAGTACCTCTCTCTCGACAGCATCACCACTCCTATAGATGCGGTTGTAAACACGATCTATCAGAGTTTTTCTTCTGGTCTTGATGGTCGTAACTACATGGAAGTTACCCTTCATGCTATTGAGGGTGTGGATGTATTTCAGTCGGCTTCGGTCTTGCAAAAGAGCGCTGGAGCAAGCCTCGCCATTGCAACCATTGATTTGCAGATGGCCATTCTTCTTCACACAACTGAAGCAGTGAATTTATGCTCCGACAGCAGTGCTATGGGCGTTTTGGGCGGATCGACTGTCTACTGGGACATTGCTGTGGCTGCCTTTGTCGGCTCGAATGAGGGAGAAGATTCCGGTGGCTCCGACATTGGTGGGAACCTCTTGTTCCAGCTTGCTCAGGAGCTTTGCACACAATACGATAGCTGTGAGGATGATGGTGAGCCAATCATCAACAAAAATATCATGGAGCAGTTCAATGCAGGTCAGTTTGCCCTAAGTAGTGGTGATTGTCAAGGGGCATCAGATGCGCAATCGAACATTGAAAGTCTTCTTGAAGCCATTATAATTGACCTTGTGGCATACCACGCGAAACTCAGTGATCCAACTGAAGAAAGCCATTGTCTCTTGGCTCGTATTGCAGCGTTTGCCCTGGTGCCGATGATGCGCCGTTACAGCGATAATGACATATTGGAGGCTGCAAATACAATTGAAGGAAATACTGCGTCCGAAAATGGCATATGTGGTGAAGACGTGGATGTCGAAGCTGTCTATCAATCTCTCAATACTTACGTGCAATTTAAAGGTATCGATTGCGCCTGGCTAGGGAGCTCCGTTTGTACCGGTACTAGTATCACACCTGATTATCTTGGGAACGAAAATAATGATGTGTACACCCCAAGCCCAGGCAACCAGACACTGTTTAATGGAGAGTATGTACCCACTGTAGACGTGACAGGAGTGCAGGTTCTGTCGTCGGTGGTGAGTGCTATCTGCGGCGCTGATAGTACTGATGTGGCCAAGAATTCATATTCAAACGACGCCACCGCAGGGTTGACGATCGAATCAATGAGTCTTGATGCCAAGTACGTCATGTCAGACGAACTTCAATTCCATCAGTACATATACGCTCTGCAGGATGGCCTGGATGCAACAGATGGGTCGATACTTTTCGATGGGAAGCTGGCCACTGAATATGCGAATACAATCACAAGTGATGCTCTTGAAACCAACATCGTCCTTGGCTGTCAATCAATTAAAGTGCTTAATATTTGGATGTGGATTGTACACAAGTGTAAGTTCGATTGCTTCGAGATATCTGTGATAGCCGCCGTCACTGCATTCTGTGATTTTTCTATTTGTTGTCATTTTTCTAACTCACTGATTTGTTGGCCTTTATTGTAATTGGCTTGCAGTGAATTCAATGGTTGATGAATGCAGGAATGGAAACATGATTTCGGGGCTCGTAGACGAGGTAAGTTTGGTCGCAATTTTTCAGTGACAAATCGTAAATTGTAGGCTCACCTCTTCATTCATTTTCAAACTTCACAGGCAGCAGCACTTTGGGAAGGTGGTCAGCTGTATGCATTGGCAGAAGAGTTAGGGCCAAAGTTCAGCCATGACAACGATGGGGGGATGACATATTTGAATCGAAAGATTGTTGACCGATTTACAAAAGCGCGAGACATCACTTCCAACAACGAAATTAGTTGCGGCAATGAAGATGTGCATGACTTGCGTATAATTGTCAAAGAAATCGTGTCTTACATGACTGCGGTGTTGATCCAAAGTCTTATTGATTCCATGCTTGGTGAGTCGTGTTTTCGATGTCTCTTTTTGGCAACTGTTGTTATTTACTGAGAATTTACTTCTCTCTCGTGTTTAGCGGAGTCCAACGACAATAAAAATAAGGTTGTCGAACTGATGGCATTCGCGACACTCCCTCACATCAAAACTTGCGGTCACGAAGTCACTTTTGATGATCTTCATACTACTTTGATCAAAGGATTCGGAGAAAACTTGATATCTGCTACCGTTGAAACTTATCAGAGTTATTACAACTGCCTCGGCCTGTCCTGTGATGATGTAGGAAGCTACGACCGCGCTTTGGATGCATGGGCCGATATTATGTTGCCTGAATGTCTAGACACAACTATGATCGCGGGGTATCTACCCGAGAACGCAACCAAAACCAACATGGTGAGCAGTTCTGTGTCAATCTAAATGTATGTCGAAATCGCTGGCTCATTTCAAACCTCTCATTTCCTCGTCGTAGGTTGCGAGGCTGGATCTCGACGCTGTGGCAATCCATCAGTTGATGAGCATGGAAAAGTTCGACTTGGCTAAGAGAATATACATTGAAGGCCACAACTATTATGACTATGACAACACAGCGGTTTATAATTTCGTCAGTCTCTATAATCTCACTCAGAGCCATACGATCGACTATTCCGACTTCCCAATCTACAATCTGTACAATGATTACTATGGCGCAGACTTTAGCCATCAGTTGCTTACCCAGATCTTTGACAAAACGGCCCCTTTCGAAAATGCAACCCCTTCTCAGCGGGGCATGGCGGTAAAAGTCGCCATATCAAGCTTCGTGTCATACATGGCCGCGTTAGAGGCACTTTACTCTGCAGTTTCCAATTGTGAATTCGAGAAGACATCTTCAATTCATGCATTTGATGGCGCCGTGGCCTTACTAATTGGCTCTGTAGAGGGACAAGGAAGCGGTGGCAGTTTAAACAACGAAGGACAAATGTTGTACAGTATTTCAAAGAGAAATTGTAATCATTTCCACGACTGCCTGGGGATTGACAGTACAGTCAATGAAGTACTATTCTCGAGCTTGACTTTAGGACAGGAAGCCATCAGACAAAGCCTATGCGAAAATGCGACGAATGCGGTAGACACAATCAATTCACTTCTCAAAGTGCCATTGACACAATCTCTTCTTTACTTCTCCGACCCTGTGAACAAGCGGTCTGATTATGATGCTGCAGGATATGTTGCGATGCAAGCCGTCATACCTTCAATAGAGAATATAGATTCCGACATGGCTGAAGCAATCAAATTAGCAATGAGCTTTGATGAATTTCCTGAGAGTGATGTCGCTTCTCCCAGTCTCGAAGAAGATGATGTACGGCCTTTTTTGCAAATCGTGCTTTCCAATCCGAACTCCGATATCGATTGCGATCTCGTGAGCAATGGACTTTGCGATGTCGACGGAGACGCGGCTACCGATGCGCCCGTAGATGGAGGCTCGGATACGCCCGATGATGTAATACAAGCGCCCCCTGATGTCATTAACCCGGATGATCCTACGCCAATTCCGTTTGTCACGTCAAATTACGTTGGAGATAGATCTGCCATTGCGCTTGATGTGAAACAAATTCAATCGGCCATGAGTGTGGACGATTTTGAAGAGACTACTCGGATATACAACGATGGTGAGTTCTTAAATACTTTGTTGTCTTTCCCTCTATCGTCGATTGTGGTTTCTTAAGTTTTGTTCGTATCTCAATTGCCACCGATGTATTCAGGGCGCAACTCAAAAATCTACAACGAAAATGGAATAGCCACGGGGGAGCTGAGGTCTATCGCTCGTTTCAGCAAGGAATCGGGCAGCACCATGAAGTCTGATTCAACTTACAATCTCTTTATTTATGGTCTTTCGGATGATAACCAAGAGTTCATGGGACGACCAACCACCGTATACGCGGATACTCTCATTTCAAATTTGTTATATTTAAAGGCGCCTGAGGCACAAACTGCCATGGTCGCAATAACAATATGGATGCAGGTCGCCCACAGCCTGCACTCTGCGTATGGAGCCTGTCGTTCGTCAATATCAACAGAAGGAAGAAGTGGTATCAGTGAGAGGAATTTACAAAAAAACGATAACGATCCCTCCCTATTCATTGATGAGGCAGCAGCCTATTGGATGGGAGATAATCAAGACACTGGTAGTTCTTCACAGGGTCATTTGCTGTACGCCCTCACTGAATTCATCGCAGATGAGTTTGAAACACCCTCCGAAGCCGAATCTACCATCAACTTGAAAGTCATCGACCTCTTCAACCAGGCAAAGAATCACATTGCTATATCCAGAGGTTGTTCAACGAATGAAAAATCTCATTTGAAGCTCAAGGGAATAATTGATGAGCTTATTCCATTGATGGCCGTGCCACTGTTGCGTTGTCTACTATATCATCTGAGTAAGAATGAACTTACTATGGTAAAAGTGTACGCAACTGCAGTCCTTCCACTTTTCTCGGCATGCGCCTCTTCGACCTACCGCGAATTGAAGTCTTTATTAATTGATGATATTCCATCTGATCCTTCTTCGGTCAATATCAAGAAAGACTACGTTATCTCGCGGATTCAGAGCATGTACAGCTGTTTGGGTAAGTGTTGTTTTGTTGCGATGTATGAAGAGTGTTCTGGTACTGCTGCTTATTGAGGATTATTGACTTTCTTCTTATATCAGGATTGACATGCGATTTGGTGGGGTCTATGCAAAATAATGACCCTGCGACATCTCCTATATGCGATGGTAGTTCTGACACTAAGAGCTTGGCTGGTTACAAATACCTCGCAGAGCAGGAGATTATGAATCAAGCATCACTAATTGACATTGATATGTAAGAATGTCTTACAATTGTTTCGTGCTCATGTTTCAAAGAATCGTCTTAAAGTCTCAAGGCTCACCACTCATGACTTCGTACATATTCCTTTTCAGCCGAAAAATTGAGATTTTCTTAGAAAATGGCATGCTTCACTTCCCAGATAGCCAAGAGGTTTCCTTTGGGGCAGCTTTTGACCTTTACAAGGACTCTCTTAGAAATATAGCTCGATCCACAAATAGAGATGCTGTGCCAGTATTTGCCGCCTTCCCTCGTTACTTCGATGATGATGATTACTACGCTGATACCATGATCGTACGTAGTGGATTTTTTGTCTTTAATTTTTGCTTACTCGAACATCAACATCTAATCGACTTTTTTTTATTTTTGCAGACCTCTGCATGCCAGAAGCAAGGGGCGTTCTCAATGGCAACTACCGATCAACGCAAAAGGTTTATTAGTTTTGCTTTGCGATACATGGTTACGTTCATGGCGATACTCGAGAAAATTTACACTGCTTTGAAATCATGCAGCAACGATGAAGCCATAGGAGAAGGTGCCAAGGATCTGGACATCGCGATTGCATACTACATGGGATCATTGGAAGGTATTAATGACGGTGGCAGCTACGATGGGATTCTGATTCATATGCTAGCAAACCGAATGTGTGTCCATTTTGGTACCTGCTCTGACGAAGATGACGCAGTAATTAACGAGCGCATCATTAGCTTGGTTTATACTGCCCAAGGGGAACTTGAATCTGGAGTAAGTATTTCACTGGATTTTGTAAAAAGGCAAATATTCTCACCGTGCTAATACAACCATTGACTTGTTGCTTCCAAGGCATGTGTAACCATGGAAAGGACAGTGAAAGAAATTGAAAATGCTTTGATTGTGCCGTTGATTCAAGGGGTTCTCTTCAGCGCCAGGGAAAATGAGCTACACTATAATAAAAAGAATTACGCAGAAGATTACTCGAAAGCTAAAGAAAGTTGGATGCAAGAATTTTACCCTGAGGGTTACGCTCTAGCACAATCTATCCTTCCTGTCATTGCTGATGTGGACCGAAGCGCAGCGACGAATATCAAGAATGTTATGGTTGTAAGCTTCCCTAACGGAGCCAATGATGCTCAATCGAACGACTCTGCAAAGGTGCACCGAGCAATTAAGAGCGCTGTATCGAAAATGAAGGGTATGGATTGTTCTCAGATCGGATCACTTGGGGGTGTGGGATTTTGCGCAGACGACGAGGAGGATTCATATGATGCCCGAAATTCCGCTTCTTATTCACCTACTAATTCTTTTGTGGCGCTGTTGATTGCTGGCATTTTTTTAGTTTAGATTTAAAGGTGTGAAGAAAAATATCGCGTCGCTCTCCGTGGCTTGATCCACTCCTAATTTTATTAGACTCGTAGTATTTTACCCCATAATCCTAGCACTTGTAACTTCATCTGACGCATTCACCACAGCGCCCGCTACATTCTCCAATGGAACGCCTCCGTGAAAATGCGCCAAGTTAGGTTGGCTGTGATAGTAATCGCAGGTGGTAGAATGCGACCATTTATAGGTCGTCACGAACACGAGCAGGTGCATTGCCAATACGTAAAAGAATAGGGTCGTGCGCATCTCCTTACTCCCCAGCGTCGTCTTAGCAACGATATAAACAATCTTCTCCATGGGACTCATTTCGCTAGAGAGTTGGAATAATCTCACTATGAGCGAGCGATGGCTCAGGTGCACGATACGAAAATAGGAAACCATATCGGTTTAAGAAGACTCACTTGAACTTCCTCTGTCTCTCCGTCCTGCTGAACTGTCTGAAAGGATCAACAGACGCTTCGTACCTCTGTTCCAATGCCTCCAGGTCTAAATCTCCAGAACCCCGACCACGCACGAAGGCACCGCCAGAGACGCCACTCCCCCCTTTGGAATACCCGCCGGCGTTGAAACTCTGTAGGTAGCGCACCTAAAAAAATGGGTGGACAAGCAAATATTTGTGGGTTTCGGTGTACAAAAAAGCGTGTGGGGGATGTATCGATGATGAAGAGTTGGCACGCACCTTCTCGTACAGCTTCGAGTTGTCCGTTTTCAGACCCTCAGAGGCTTGGACCTGGATCTGTAATTCTCTTTTGAAGCTATCCCGCTCTGCCTCGAGCGCGTCACACCGCGAACGAAGGCGATCGCGCTGCGCCATTATTATGGTCGCCACCGAGTGGTCGTCTTGGGCCTTTTCGCTGGGGGAGGCAGCGGACGTCACAGTTGCATTGCCGATGTCCTGGGGGAGGACGGGTGGTACTTTCGGATCCAGTATCCTTTGGAGGGTGTTCGGGTCTGGGGGGTTCACCGATCCGTAGGGCATGTCGCCGCTTTGCCCTATGACAGGCGTGGATGTGCACGACGTCAGGGTGGCCACCGCGACCTGCAAGTCGTTCTCGAGCGACGCGATCAGCTCCTGGGCGTCGTCGAGCGATTTCTGCACGGCGAGGAGTCGCTGATTCAGCTCGTCCCGCACCTTGTGCCCCTCGTTCTTCTCCCTGCGCTCGCGGACCAGATCTGCCTCGACCTTGCGTAACTTGGCCACCAGGACCGACTCCAGATCGTCCTCGTCCTTCCCCGCAATGTCGGGGTGGGTCATCTCCGGATCACGGTGGTCGTAATCGACGGCATTGTACTCCAGTCGTTTGAGGATGCGGAGCTCGTGACGCATCTTGTCGACGACGTCCTGAGAGGGTGCGTTTACCACTTGCATCTCGAGGGAGGACACTCGATTGGATAGGGACGAGCGCTCTCGTTCCAACGAATCGATGGTAGTTCGAAGAGACCTAACGTTTGCGTTCAACGGAAACGAGGGAGAGAGAAAGCGGCATAGAGTGAATAGGAGGTGGATCGTAGCTTTACAATAGAAACACGAAGAACGAATGATCGATAATCCACCATCATAAAACTCACCTGCGCTCCTCCGAGGCGGAATCTTCCTTCGATCGCAATTCCTCCCTAAGCGCACTGCACGTGATCGAAAGCTCCTCGATCTCGGCCTCGTACGCCTTCCGCTCGGACATCGCCCCCGCCGTCGGCGCCTGGGGGACTCCCAGATACCCCTCGCCGCTGGGATAGTCGTAGTCGTTCATACCGCTCCCCCCAGAGGAGGGGGAGGTGTGGGACGAGGCCTCCGCCCTCAGTCGCCACGCGTCCCGTTCCCTCCCCACCACGCCCAATTCCTCCCTCAGTCGCTCGGCGTCCTGCACGAGTATCTGTCGCTGCGCCTCCCACGCCGCCTCTCGCTCGCCCAACCCGTCCTCCGCGCGCAGGAGCTGATTCGCGCCGGCCTCGCGGCCGGCGCGCTCGGCCCGAAGCTGCAATTCGACGGACTCGAGACGGCGGGACGTGGCGGCCTCCCGCTCGAGGGCCTCGGCGGCACGTCGTCCCTCGGATTCGGCGAGCTCCTCCCGCGCCTTCCTGCGGATCGGGGGGAATGGGACGGGGGGGGGGGGGGGGGGGTAGGATGGAAGAGTCCGGAGGGAAAGAAGGGGACGGAGTTGGGAGAGAAAGAAACGTTAAGCTCATGTTTTATAGTGTCGGACGTAACATTCGAGGGGGGGGCGAGATCCTCTCGGACCCGACAAATGAAATACGATCAGTCGAACGGGGTACGCCACGATGACCGAAAGAGAAACTCACTTCAATTCCTTCTGCATTTCCTCCTCCTTGTTCATCTCCAACTCCTCGATCTTGCCTTTGGATCAAATATTGAATCGCGGGATCCGATAGAATCACGACGGACGGGCGAAAGGGAGGGGGAGAGAGAGAGAGAGAGAGAAGAAGAAAAACAAAACAAAACGCAAAACAACGACGAAGGGCGATACATTCAATGACGGGCCCGAAAAAGAAAAGAAAAAAAGAAGGCGGGATGATGCAGCCATCCACGCAACTCACCCTCCAGCTTGCGTATGGTGATGTCCTGATTCTTCAGTCCCCGGAATTCCACCTCGAATTCCGCCACCTCGCCCCGAAGCCTGATCAATTCCTCCCGCTCCGCCAGTGACAATTCTCCCCCTCCCGCCCCTCCCCCGCCCGCGCCGCTCCCCTGCGACTTCTTGATCATCGCGTCGTTCAATTCCCTCTCCCTCTCCCTCATCTCATCGGCCAAACGCGCCCTCTCGTCCACGGACCTCCCCAATTCCATCCTCAGTTCCTCCATCCCCCTCGACAGCGCGTCGACGCGCGCGTCCCGTCCCTCGAGCAGTCGTTTCGCGTCGCGCATGACGTCCGCCGGGTCCGGACAATCGTGCAGCCCCCTGTAAAGCTGCGCGAACGCCCCCTCCGCGGACTTGCACCGACGCGTTATGGCGTCGATCTCCTCCTGGTACATGCGTATCGTGGACATGCACTCGGCCGCGATGGCCCTCACCGTCGTCGTCGTCGTCGTCGTCGTCGTCGTCCCGCCGTCCCCGTCGTCGTCGTCCCCCCCCGACGGCGCGGCGGCTGCGGAGAAGAAGACGTCGTCGTCCTCGGCCGACTTGAGGGCGCGCTTCAGGCTCTTGGTGGCGTCGCCGAGCCTCCTCCGCGCGACGAGGGAGGCCTCCCTCGCGTCGAGGAGGGATTGGGCCGACGAGTCGAGGTGCGGACGGCGGTCGGTGAGGTCGAACCGGGTCCACGACGACAGGGCGGCGTCTAGGGCCGACGACGACGACGACGACGACGACGACGACGACGAGGAGGAGGGCGGATCGGCGGATGCCTTCA
>JALLAZ010000660.1:0-13295 GCA_036939755.1 Stephanodiscus triporus | reverse complement strand
CGTCGACGTCGTCGTCGCCCGAGTCGACGACGACGATCGATCGGCGGAGGACATCGACGACGACGGGAGGGGGAGAGGGAGGACGGGGAGGGGGTGTCCTTCCCCCCCCTCCCGCCAATCTCCTCCTCCTCCTCCTCCTCCTCCTCCTCCTCCTCCTCCTCCCGCGGCTGCTTCGCCCTCCCCCTCCTGACCTCTGTCGTCGGGGCCGCCGCCGACGCCCCGACGACGACTACGACGATCTCCGCCTCCTCCGCCTCCTCCTCTCATTTTCCCGCGCCCCATGCGCCACAATAAGATCATCAATTCGTGGCATTTCGACGCGTGGGGGGAGAACGGGGGGGGGAGGGCCTTGTCGAAGCTAGTAAGTCGCCCCAACGTCCTGCGGGGGGGGAATGGTCATGGAAAGGGCAAAAAAAATCGGTGAGCGGCGAATAGGGCATCCCCCGACGCGCGGGATCAAGCCCTTTCGTTCGACACCCTCGGCGGGGTGATCCGACGAGCGGTTGACGAGATATTCCAATATTACCTCGATTTCGCTGCCAAAATTGGCCGGCGGAAAATTGGATTCGGAGCTCCGAAAAAAAAAAAACTGAGCGGGAGCCCTGTGCCGCACTTTCGTGACTGCGGTAATAAACACAAAGGTCGGGACTCGTACGATATCTTACCAATCACAGGCTTGGTGCACAATCTCCAACACACAACACACCACAATCCACTATGGCAACCAAGGTGCTCGTCGTAGGCTCGGGCGTTATCGGCCTGCGCACTGCACTAGAACTACTAAATCGCGGAATACGCGTCCACCTCATCTCTCCACGACATCCTTTGCATCCATCCACTTGCTCAATGGGAGCCGGGGGGCTGTGGATGCCTTTCCACTGTGACGATTCGCGAACGGATCGATGGTCATTAGAAACTCTTCATGAACTGACCAAGTTATCTTCCGACAAATCTTCCCCAGGAGGCACGCTGGTGGAAACATTGCCAGCC
Organism: Stephanodiscus triporus; assembly: GCA_036939755.1. Lineage (NCBI taxonomy): Eukaryota > Bacillariophyta > Thalassiosirophyceae > Thalassiosirales > Thalassiosiraceae > Stephanodiscus > Stephanodiscus triporus. The sequence goes on along the minus strand of JALLAZ010000660.1, from coordinate 12,305 downwards.
ATTATATTCAACAGGAATTTGCAGTCCGTTCCAAGCTGGGCAACGGATGCGAGCAGCAATAGCCTCGATTTTCAGAATTTGAGTATCGATGATCTCTACAACAAAAGCAAGTCCCAGCGCTTCCACTTACCAAGGAAAGAAGTTATGAAAGAGGCCGGTTACTCACACGCGTGGCTGTTCCAAACGAAAATCGTTGACAGTCCCAAAATGTTGGCAGTGAGTTTCGATTTCATGTATTGTTTTGCAGGCAGTGCATGCCCGAACAGACCTCGACTTCGTTCATCTTTATCGATTATTATTATGTTCAAAGCACATGTTGGACGAAATCAAAGCCAACGAATACACGGACCACGTTGATGTGGAAACGGACGTATTCTACACGAACATAGAGGAGCTTGTATTTGTGGCGAAAGCGCACGGCTGCGATGGTCTTGTTAACTGCACTGGCTTGGGATCGAAACTGTTATGTGACGATGCTTCCTTAATTGGGGCTCGGGGCATACTGTTGCATTATGATCGAGCTTCTTGCGTGTGGGAAGAGAAGTCACGAGGATCAAATTCATCTGATGAGGATAAAACAAACACCATACAAGATCCAGTCATCACGATAAGTGAACCACCATTCGGCAGTGAAACCATGCCTTGTTACATGATTCCACGAGGGGATATAATCGCTGTCGGTGGATCATATTTGGAAGGGGATGAAGAGAGGGGAATACGAGCCTCGGAGAGAAAAAGGGTATTAGAAAATGCCCAAAACATGGGCATCAACACAGAAAAGTCACGTTGTGTTTCGGACTGGGTGGGGTTTCGCCCTTACAGGCAAACAGCACGCTTGGAAGTTGACGAAAAGTTAAGCTCGTTGAGCGGAGTCACCGTAGTTCATAGCTATGGTTATGGTGGATCAGGATGGACTGTATATGTCGGAGTGGCATCTGACAATGCGCATCTTCTCGAAACATGGCGAAAGTATTTGGTCCATTGACTCCACTATTATGATGTGTGGTCTTGTCCTGGCGCTCCCTTTCAGGACTCGGTCTCGCTCTGGCTTCAGTTGAAAAATAGGTGGCATGTTGTATGATGTGACCGATCTGCAGGCCCGACGACCATAACAGATTTTTCAAGAGCAGATTTGGGGAATTGCTTTCTACAGAGCAGGACAACGTGAAACTCACGACAGGAGATACAACAAAGAGCAATGTTTGTTTTTTCTGGTTGCCGAATGCAATCGACAACCACTCGCCTTCGACGTAATCANGAACGATGGCAGCTCATGGTGCCCGCGTTCTCTGATTATCAGCTGAGTGTGAAAAGAAAATGTGGGATTAGTGTCTTAAAAATTCACATAGTTGGTCTGTCTGTCTGAGAAAATTTCTAGAAATTCTCACACGCAGGACAACCACACATCCATAAGCCCAAAGGTTCTTTTCCTGCGCGCGGGAACACCAATTGAGCTTTAGAATTCGAATTTGCCCCCTCGGATGAGAGGGCTCGAATTTGCCATTGTTTTTCTGGTTGCCGAAAGCAATCGACAACCACTCGCCTTCGACGTAATCAAGGCTAATTTTTTTCACCCACCCACCACTCCCGGAGGTTTGGCCTACAGCCAGAACTTTTGGGAGTCGAAAACCTGCATTTTCAGACCCCACATAGCTAGATAAGCCAGAGATTAAAAAGTTTACAACTGTTTTTCAAATTGAGCAGTATGTACTTTCCATGAGAAGAATTGTGATTCGACATTATATTACACACAAACAGAGGAATCAAACGCCTATCATGACCAAAACAAAAATCCAAAAATCGTTTTCTATTAGAAGTCAGAGTCAGCAATGGAGAGATTAATCATCAAAATCATCATCACCACCCCATGTTATTTCCGTTCATAGTATTCAACTGTGGCGTTTGACTTTGAGAACCCCCCATCATATTCATTTTTCCCTGCATTCCCATCATATTACTCATTTGCGACTGCATCATCCCCCCTCCTTGCTGATTTTGTCCACCCATCATGCTGTTACCTCCTGCAAACCCTCCCATGCCAACTGGGCTAGTCATCCCCATGACATTTTGCTGCTGACCTCCCATCATGGGATTGAACATCTGTTGTTGTTGTCCCATTCCCATTTGCATCTGTGGGTAAATTTGTTGTCCACCCATCATGCTGTTACCTCCTGCAAACCCTCCCATACCAACTGGGCCAGTCATCCCCATGACATTTTGCTGCTGCCCCAACATCCCCGCTCTACCCTGTTGATGGCTGGGAGTAGATGCCAGCAGTTCACCAAACACTTCTCCAACATCCCCTGAAATATTAGCGAGAGTGAGTACGAGAGGTGAGGCTTAGCGAACTACCAAAACGAGACCTTTAACATTGTAAGTAAAAAAATAACAGAATCTCACCCTTCTGTCCAGTTCCCAAGACGAGCGGAGTCTCAAATATCTGCTGCTGACCACCCATCATGGCCCCTCCATTCCTTCCAAGCGGCTTTGAGAAGTCAATTGGCGAATTATCCGGCTTCATCTCCTTCTTGGGATTCTTGGATAGTCCGTCGAGGGAAATAAGCTTGCTCAGTGGATCGGATGATTTTTGGGCGGATTTGAAAGAGGCTGGATCCGCGTCTTCGAAGTCACCGAAGTCGTCATTATCTGCCACAGCTGCGGGTGGGCTATTGGTAGCGTTCGTCATAGCAGGCCTAGCGGACATACTCATGTTGCCAAACGCATTGTTCATCGTGGTCATCGGCGGTGTCAGTGTCGTTTGAGCGGGCCCGAACGCATCGAAGGCCGGTTGAGCCACAGCCGGGGCAGCGCCAAAGGCATCGAACTGCATGGCGGACGACGTGGGCGCAATCTGCTGAAAATCGCCAAAGTCATCGTTCGACGCCGCGGTCGCCGTCGCCGCGGGCGGGGCAGCGGCGGGCGCCGCCTGGAAGGCGTCGAACGAAGCAATCCCGGCGGGTGGTACGGGAGCACTGGCGGGGGCGTCGAAACTGAACAAATCCAACTCCGGCGCGGTTGCCGGCGCCTCCTCGGGAACCGCCTTCTCCCTCTTCTTAACCTTCTTAACCTTGGTCCCGCCGGACGAGCTCGGCTTGGGCGACTTTTTGACCGGCGACGGAGCGGTGTCGCCCTCGCCGTATCTTCCCGCATAGCCCTTATTCGAATCCCTGCCGCTGGAGCCGATTCCGCCGTCGCCATATCCCCTGCTCCCTCCGGCACCGCCCGAGGAGGAGGCCCATTTGGCATCGCTGTTCCCGTATCCCTCGTACTTGACTTTGCCCCCGTCCCCTCCTCGTCCTCCTCCGCCGTCTCCTCCTCCTCCCCCGCCCCCGGCGACGGCTCCCCGGCCCGAAAACTTCTCCCTCAGGTGCCGAGCCTTCTGACGCTCCTCGCGTATGCGCTCGTCGTCCTGCAGTATATCGACGACCTGCTTGCTCTTCTCCCTGACCCCCACCCCCCTGTCCACGGTGCCCTCGTAATAATTGAAACGGTCAAGATTTCGCAACAGGTGGGAGTGATTCCGAGCGTCGTCGACGCATCGTTCGGACCCGTTCTTGAGGAGGTGTTCCAGGAGGGTCAGTCCCTTGAAGATGACGCGCCACGCGGACGGACGGGGATTTTCGATTGCCTCCCACATCAGCTTGGTCACGACCAGGACTTGATTATACGTCATCGAAACAAAGAACGAACGCGAAAATATAGATTGGACGGCGGAGAGGTGGACGGGAGGGAGGTGTTAGTTAGGCGGGGGGGGGAGGAGGGGAAAACCCTCATTTTCGAGAGATAAAAATTAAATCGGCGGCGATGAGCATCCTCGGCACGAAGAAGATTATCCCCCCCGGTGTGGTACGGTCCGACGGAACTCACATCGTTCGTAGTCAAACGTGTCCTGGGCAATCTCATTCATCAGGGTGGTAGATGCACCCCAATTTTTATGCGACAGCACCTCGTAAACTCTCGCCTCGACGTCATTTTTGGGCTTCACTTGATTGAATCTGGTCGTGTGGGATCGAACCACCGGGGCGGTTAATCACATTGAAGAAAGAAAGGAGAGGGTCAGAATAATGGAGCGGGGACGCCCCACCGATGGGAGGGGGGGGGGGGGGGGGCAAAANGGGGGGGGATCAAATAACGGACGAGGGCGAAAGAAAGAGGTCATCGATGGACACTACTACCCCTCATATTCGACGGCGAGGGCGCAACGGACAACCGAAGCGAAAAATCTCCGTGCACAGCAGCCCGATTGCCCCCCCCCACCCCCCCCCACCCCCCCCCGCCCGCCGCCACCGGCCACGACCACCACGCTCGGGTCATGTCATAGATGCCGAAACAGCAAACGGGAGACGACGACGACGACGACGGGGGACTTACGCGTCCTCGGCGAGGTTTCGAACCTTGTCGATGTTGAGGTCCTTGATGAAGCCTAGCCCCAAGTCCATGTTGGAGAAGGTTGGTTGGTGAAAAAACGAGCGTTCGTTGTGTAGGTAGAGAGTGTGGTGGGTTGGGAGGGAGGGGGTGGATGGAGGGTTAATATGGGGAAAGATCTCCTATTTTTCAAGTCCTGCGCGTGAATGACCCAGATGGGCCGCACGTGTATATGTGTAAAGATCACGAGAAAGCCAGACAAAGAAGCCAAGTATCTATGTAATAAACTAATAGTTTAGATATCATTTTATAGGTCGCAAAGAAGTTAGATACGATAGGAATAAGTATGTTACTTTTCTTTTTGTTAAGTACCATAATAATATCTACCTTCCCCAAGTAAGTTAGAGTTAGAGAGTAGAGGTACTCAGAGTTCGCATTTCGAGGTTCCACGTGGATATTCGCCCGTGCAAAAAAAACAACAACAACACAAGCACATCACACTCGAGATCTGTCGCAGCTAATGTCGAATATTCCCTAATATCGGAAATATGCAGAAAGTTGCAGGAATTTATCCGCAAATCTGTTGGGCTTATTGGGTATATTCCGAAAACTACCGCCATATTTCCGATATTAGGGAATATTCGATATTAGCTGCGGCAGATCATGTGACCAAGACCGCCACATTTTTTCACTACTGCATTGTGTGCTGGTCCCATGATGGTTGGTCGGGGGCGAAGTAGAGGAAGAAGTATCATAAATGGCGGGAGCTTTGTTTTGTGGCAAACACCTCGTAAATACGAACGACGACGACAAGCACAAAAAATATCAAATCACGATGAGCCACCGCCAGCAGCATCAACAGCTGCAACAACAGCGACGTCCGAGATTCGAGCCGCCTAAGCTGTACTCCATACTCCGGGGAACGGTAACCCGCATCGAGCCGTACGGTTGCTTCGTCAAACTCCATCCTCCTCCCACCGCGCCTTCTTCTTCTCCTCCCGCCACCATCCCCATCTCGGGCCTCGTCCACGTCTCCCAGCTGTACGCGAACGGCAGGGTGACGAACGTCTCCGACGTTGTATCGCTCGACGACGTCGTGTGGGTCAAGGTCACGGAGGTCGTCGTCGAGTCGATCGACGTCGACGGCGGCGATGGCGCCGCCGCCGTGGGCCACCAGCGCAAAAGGCACAAGATCGGGCTTAGCATGAAGTACGTCGATCAGGAGACGGGAGCGGACGTCGATCCCGACAACGAGCTTCTCGGCGAAGACTTGAATCGCGTCGGCGGCGGAGGTGGGGGCGGGAGGGGGGGAGGAGGGGGGAGGGGAGGCTTCGACGACGGCGACGGAGGCACGCGCGGCGCCGACTCGGCGCTCGGGCGGGCACTGGCGTCGAACATAGGCATCGGCAGCGCCATCGATCCGGGGAATCTGATACTCAAGGGAAGGAGGATGGGTACGACGGGCGCGACGACGGCGCAATTCAATGGATACGCGTTGGTGGGGGAGGACGAGGGCGAGCCGTCGCCTCCGCCCGATATCCTCGAGCGGCGAGGCGTCGACGCGATGGTCCGTCCGACGTCCTCGTCGACGAATGCGACGACGACGACGACGACGACGACGAGGCCGATGGGGAGGGGGAGGGGCACCACCCTGCCGGCTTGGATGACCAGGCGCGACGATGACCGTACGCCTCCCGAGGGAAGGTTGGGGTCGGCGACGGGAATGCCAAGGAGCGACGATGACGAGGAGGATGGGAGGAGGAGGAGGAGGAGGAGGAAGAGCGGGAGCAAGAAGAAAAGAAGGAGGGGAGGAGACAACGACGAAGAGAGGGGGGGGGAACGGATCGAACGACGGGGTGGGGAAGAGAGACGCGGCTGCGGCAAGAGGCGGAGCAGGAGCAGGAGCAGGAGCAGGAGCAGGAGCAGGAAAAGCAGGAGCAGGAGCAGGAGGAGCAGCCGTGCCAACGGGAGGAAGGGCAAGGGCCGCCGTCGAAGCGGGGGACGGCCTCGCCGCTCGCGCTCCTCCTCGTCGTCATCCTTGTCGCGGCGTTCATCGTCCCCGTCCTCGTCTCCGTCGTCGTCCTCGTCGTCGTCCTCGTCGTCCGGATCCCGTGATGATCGTCGCCCTCCGTCGTCCCGCCGCCGACGCCGCCAATCGCATCGTCCGCGCGACCGCGATCGCGGGGGTCGCCGCGATCGTCGCGGCGGCGGTGACGACGACGGGCCTACCCCCCATCATACTCCCGACTTCGCCAACTTGGAGGAGGCCCGCGCGATAATGGAAAGGCTGGAGCGACGTCGCGGGGACGGGTAGGGGCCGTTTTTCGTGCGTCGGTCTGGCACGGGAGTGTCGAGCGACGCCCGCCGCAGTAAGCAAATCACCTGTTCCGATCATGACACTCTGTCATGTATTCACAGCCCCATATTCAGAACAATGCACAACAAAGCATGATGAATAATCAGTTACCATACCTATTCTAGAGGGGAGGCAAATACTCGATCAGTCAATTATAATTGCCCAGGAATGTATCCACTTGCATTTTTCTATTTTCATTATGGTAAGGAGGTAGAAAGTCCATTCCGTATGAAACACTTCTAAGTGACAACTTCCAGAGTAACAGGGGAGAGGCGGCGTCAACTCATCAACACAATTTGGGGATACGAATGGTGCTACAGCGAGAACTGTGTTGTTCGAGCAAAATTGATACTGTCTTTTAAGAAGATGTTTTGAGTTTGTGCGGCACTTGTAACTTTGTCCATGATTTGCCCCCCCTTTCCGATACGAAAAAGAGCTCAGAAATCATATCATGATAACAATGCTGTTCTTGCAGTGCACCGTCGCTCCCCCCCATACGTCAACGCGTGCACCGAGAAGAATCGATCAAAAAATTAATTGTCCTCATCGCCCTTATTCATGTACTGATTTATGTCGAAACCCTCGATAGGCGGGGTGTACATGGGAATATGCCTGTGCTCGGGCGGGCCCCAATTGTCGTTGAGCCTCAGCGCCTCGGCCTTCCACATCCCGTACACGCTCCGCCCGTCGTCCGCGTCGGCCCTCGCGGCGTCCCCGAGGTCTATCCCCTCCCGCGGGAGCATCCTTAGCGCGTGCCTCTTCATCCGTATCTTGACGGCCAGGTCGTGATGCAGCTCGTTGTGCCGCTTGAAGCACCCGATGACGTAATTCCTCCCCACGTTGTACCGACGTTCCATCTCCTCGGCGGACGCCGGGGGAGGCACGAGCGACGGGGCGTCGTACGCCTTGATCAGGAGGTCCGTCATGCGCTTCTCCGCGGAGTCCATCTTCTCGAGCTTGGCCGTGGACGGTCCCTTCTTCTCCTTGTTCACCTTCTTCTGGGCCATCTTCGGCTCCTCAGGGGAGGTCTTCTTCGCGGGGAGGGCGAGGGAGAGGGGCGACGTGGTAGGGATGGGGCGGTGGAGGAGCGGATGGCGACGGCGGAGTCTTCGCGGGTGGGCGGAATTTGCGGCTGCTATGACGGCTGCGCAGCAGGAGGAGGCCGCGCGCTGGACATGAATGTTCATCATGAAAGGAGAGGAGAGCGAGGATGTTGCGCGGACAAAAATATGATGAGTGGATGCCTTAAATTATTTTGGCGGTGTCTCATGTCGTTGTTGAGGAGAGAGCCTAAGCGAGAGTTGAGGGGGTGGTTTCATGTAGTGTTATTTATTTATTGTAATATTTTCATGAAGTACACCATGGGGATGTGGCACAGTGGTAGCGCGGCCGCTTTGCATGCGGCAAGTCCGGGGTTCGATCCCCCGCTTCTCCAAGCAACTTTCGAATGGTCACGTGTTCGACTCACGTTGGGTGCTAACTAATGCACTTATAGCTCAGTGGTAGAGCGTTCGATTGCAGCTAACCCTTTCTTTTGCTCAGTTTTTGCTCGCTAGGATGTCATTCCACAATGGAGAGTTTGACACCCCAAGAAAATTTCCAATGGTCACACATTCATCTCATGTTGGATGCTAGCTAACAAGTGCAAGCTGTCATGTCATATAATGATGATGTCAATGTCAATGAGGACTTTGGAATTAGCAACTATGACATGTTGGTTTTGATTGGCAAGGGGCGTGCTGAGCTTGGAGGAGCAAGAAGCAAATTTCAAAATCATTATCATACCTTTATGGTCAAGACTTCATTTGCAGTTGCACATCCAACGCCAAACTGCACGTTGGGAGGAGTGTACTATGTGTATGACAACAAACAACAGCATCACGGTGCAAGCAGTGCAGTGCTGGTGTCCCAATTTCCAGATCTAGTGTTGCTGAATATGTACAAGTACAAGGGCTTAATCAGCACTGAAATTGGGGTGATTACCGATGCTCAAGTCTCAATTCTCCTGTCAACTGCCAATGATGATGTTTTGTTTTTGTGTTTGGATCATAGAGATAGAGATAGAGATAAAGTGATGTGCTCTATGCGCTCTAAAAACAGTGGATAGTTGGCCAAGATGGATGTGAATTTATTTTATTTGGTTCTTGGGACCAATAATTTTTTTAGATTTATTTGTTTGATGGCATGAAATGAACACCCCCAACAAAGATGATGAGTTCCAAAGATATTTTCCTCCCTGTTTTCTTTCCGATAGGCTCTCTGGGAAGAAACCAGAAAAAATATTTTCTAAGGGGAAAGGGGGCCATGGCCCCCCAATTTTGATCAACGATTGTTTCAAAAAGGGGGTGAGGGATTTGAGCCCCCCCAAAATTTGGTCCTGCATGGAAACGTATCGCCGATTTAGCGATCTTGCACCAATTTGCACTGTTTTGCACCGTTTTGCGCCATCTTGCACTGTTTTGCGCCGTCTTGGGCCACCTTATGCCATTTTGATTACCCCCCCGCCCGACCACCCTATCAGCCATATCTCGGGCGGTGGATGGAGTTGGAGGACGATCAAACGTTCCATCCCATCTCACTTTGCCGCGCTTCCATCAGTTATTCAATATCGGCGCTGCGAGGTGCATCCACAGAGATAGGTCCATTGCCAAGTGGCAAATTTGGGGCAAATTTCAGGGTGGCTCCGGCATTGGGAGTAATACCTCACCCCCATCAACCCCATGAAGCATTTATTGTGCCATTTATCAATTCGTCATTGTGGAGAACAATTGGCATGAGCAGGATCTGCTCTCTTTTGCCAGAATGAATGGTGTTGAGGTGAATAAAGAGGGGGGATATTATTGCCGTGGCAAGCAGTATGTGGTTATGTTGAATATGACCAGCCAGAGGACTTCAAAAAAGATTGGATTGGAAACAGTCACCAATCAGCAAAGGGAGGATACAGCAATGGAATGCTGGGGGGGGGGCATGGAGAGGGGAGGGAATGATGATGGATGACAGCCGCATCCAAGCCCAAGCCCTCGGCAGTACCACTGACATAATGGGAAGACGCGATATGTGACAAGTTGGAAAGAAGGAGGCGGCAGTGGGATGGTATGAAAAGAGGTCTACTGCACAACAATGAAAGGTGGGGGTGAAAGGCATGTGGGACACATGATGAGGTTCACATCAACATTGACATTGTATCAGTCCAAAGGCATAAAAAAATCCTAAATCACTTTTCTCAAATTGTTGCAGCACCAACAAATCAGGACACCAAAAAATGAAAAGGAACAAGATTTCCCATGGCTCAAGTGAAATGGGCCATGGTGCAAGGCAAACAGCTTTGTCTGGGGCTTCTCTGCCCAAGACGGCTCCTCTGTCCAAGTCCAAGGTGGCTCCTCTGCCCAAGGCGGCTCTTCTGCCCCAGGCGTCATCAACATCGAAGAAGATTTCCCGTGGCTCAAGTGAAATGGGCCGTGGTGCAAGGCAAACAGCTTCATCTGGGGCTCCTCTGCCCAAGGCGGCTCCTCAGCCCAAGGCGGCTCTTCTGCCCAAGGCGGCAACAACAACAAACAAGATTTTCCATCTTCAGCATGCAAAAAAGCAAGTAAAAAGGAAGGACTCAACAGATGAGAATGATGAGAATTTTGAGGATGGTGAGAACTTCATTGGCACGGTCGACACCAGCAATTGACCATGGTTAGCAGTCTTTCATCATCATTAGGGCAATGGTATCGTGATGCAATGGTGGTATATCATATATCTAGTACAAGATATTCTATTCTAATGAATTACTTAAAAACAACACCGATGGGACCGCCAATTGCCGCCGCTGCCACTGCCGCCACCGCCGCCAACCACCACTACCACGACCACAATACAATGTCAGAATCATCCTGTTCTGCATCCCGCTGCCTTCGTTGGACCATATCCCATTGAAGGACGTCAACGTCGTCAGATCCTCCTCCATTCCATCATCGCGGCCTTGTCGTTGTCGTCATTTGGGATTGTGGGCACAGTCGTCCTCCGTGGAAAATCTGCGGTGGTGTGGTTCGGATGAGGTGGGATCAAAATAATCAACAAAGCTGTGACGTTTTTGTCATTGATTGTTGGGAATGGCTTGCCTCCCATGGGTCCCCTTGCCCTGTCCATGCCGCTGCTGCCCATTGTCGGCCAAAGGAATGACAACGTCGACGTTGTTGTGTGTCTTCTTGACAACACCCGCGCTGTAGTACGAAGGTCGCCACCATCGTCCATCTGAAGACGGTTGCCTTCTTCCCCTCAAATTTGGACAAACAATACACATCACATTTACTCCGCATCACCCCCCAGTCGGGGTGGTGCATCTGTCATTTGTTGAGATCGCCGCTCCACGAGAAACAGCATTTGCTGCTGCCATCGTTACCGTTGCCGTCGCCATTGCTGTCTAGACATTTCATTGTGGCATGGGGGGCGGTAGAATGCTTTGCCACCTCCCAGGCCTTCTCTCCGGCACGGCTGCGCACTTTGGCATCCTCGACATTATTGCTGTCGACCAGCGGAAGCCTTGTCTCATCATGGAGAAAGTGGCGCATGAAGGAGAGGGTGAGCCGAGGGAGGCAACAAGGTGTGGTGCATGCCAATGTGGGACAAAAACTCTTAATTTGTGACATTTTAAGAGTTTTCTTTGTGACCAATAACAAGTTTTTTCATGCTACTTTTGCTTAATTGATGCAATTTATAAACCAATTGTTATATCATTAATCTGCTACTTAACTACCCCAACTGAGTATCACGCCGCATTACGTAGATGCTTGTGATCATTTTGATTTGTCATACCCTTATTGTCATGAGGAGTCTTGATGTCACCCGGGCCCTCTTTTCAGCGGGTCGATGATGAAACAACTCTGCAAAAATTGGCTTTTGCGTGACCAATTGATACTATCGGCTGCAATACTCGCCTGGTCGAGGCGTCCAGTGGCTTCCGTTGTAGCCATGGACCCCCTCCATCGGGCAATGCACTTGGTATTGTACCGGCATACCGCCACGGCCAGCGAAATGGCCGGCAAGAATGGTGCTTTTTTGTTGTTGTTTTTTAAGGAATGCAACCCTGTTGTCCGACGGGGGGATACGGTGCGAATACTCAACCGATGACGGCGTCCAGTGGCTTCCAGTGAAGCCCTGGACCCCCTCCATTGGTCGATGTAAGCGGCATTGCACCAGCACCAGCGCTTCACTGCAGCCATCGAACTGGGTCGGATGGAGGTGTATTCGTTCGTCATCGATGATTTTGCGATCGACCATAACCGTAGCTACATAACATGTAATAGTCCATATAAATTAAAACCGAGGAGCAGATGCATTTCATTATAATATAATTAGTCCAATCGTATGATTCGGGCACCCGCTGACGACAATGGATGCCATTTTGGCCACCATTTTCCTCGGCGGGCAAGCAATTATATTAAAATAAGAGAGTTAGATGGAAATAAATTAATATCTACTTTAATTTAATGATAGTGGGTGGCTGCCAAAATTTGCTTAAATCATTTAAGCCGGATTTAGACTGGAATAAATTGGGTCTAAACCTGGTCTAACTACAAAATAAAATTTAGACCAGAAT
>JALLAZ010000658.1:0-13028 GCA_036939755.1 Stephanodiscus triporus | reverse complement strand
AAAGCAGATGCATTTTTTGGGGTGAAGAAGTTGAAGGTCCCAGAGATCAAGGAAGCGCTAAAAAAACATGGGCTCCGGACAGACGGTAAAAGGCCGAACTGATGGCTCGTTTAGAAGCCCATCTTGCCAATGCATTGACTAGTGTGATGGCGCCAGTGTCCTCCCCAACTGTTGTTGATTGTAGTGTGGTAAGGGACGGCACCAAGCTGGTGGCTGAGAACATGACAGATAAATAAAAATAAATTAAATACTGCATAGACTAACCTTAATCCCTCCCCCAATTTTGGTGCAAAACTGAGTTATATCCAACACAATTTTTATCCCAAACTGTTGTTGATTGTAGTGTGGTAAGGGACGGCACAAAGCTGGTGGCTGAGAACATGACATATAAATAAAAATAAAATAAATACTGCATAGACTAACCTTAATACCCCCCCAATTTCCGTGCAAAACAGAGCTTTCCCCCACGCGATTTTGACCAAACCGCGCGCATTATGTCATTGTTTATGACCAATGGATGCGGTCTGGTCGATCAAATGAGGTGGATCGGAGCAACAGGAGTCAATCGACGCTGCTGCTTTTGGGGAGAAGTAAACCGGAGGTGCCGCACGGTGACAGTCGTGACCCCGCACGCTCCCCAAATGGAATTCCCGAAAAACCAAGCACGGCGTGATATAGCCTTTCGCATGAGGATCGATTTTCGTCGATCAGATTGGGGTGCGCGATGCTGCAGGCAGAGAAATGGGCAATCGCCACTGCCCACGTTTCACCCGGTTTCCATGTGGCGATTTTTTGTTATTCGATTTTCGTCGCCGAGCTCTGAAAAAAAGAAGGTCTGTCCGGTTGTGAAAAAAATTCCCGCCAAATAGTAAAACGTTTGTTTCTTTTCGAACAGTCATATTTATGTCGAACCGAAACCAAGCCTACCACTACTACTGGTACTAGTACATACGTCCCGACTGGGCAAAACTTGCCTCCAAGACGCTGATTTCTTTTTATGGCGCCCCGAAAATCCATCGCGCACCTCATTTTTTGTGACCTCAACCCAGCGTTCATCAAGAGAACATAATATCGCTGAGGTGACCGCATAAGGAATCATAACGATTGCAGCAGCTATGCCAAAAATGACAATGAGATGCATCCTACCGCTAACAGTAATCACCATGGTAGCGTGGGCGTCCGCAGCTGAAGACTCGGTATTAGCACACAGCTCGCTTGCCGAAGGCATCGACAAGTTAAGATATGTTGGCTTCAAAGGAGTTAGAAGAACATCGAAGAAAGATGAAATAGCTGACGTGGTTGAAAAAGTTTTAGAAGAGGAAGGGGTAGAAGATGAGGTTATTATTATAGTCCCAATGAAGGACGATGACGAAGAACAAATTGCTGCCGAGATCGGTGAACAAAAAGACGAGATGGAATCGAGCCAGTCAAGTCCTTCAACATATGTCAAATGGGCCGAAAAGCCAAAAGAGACGATGGTGAGCACGAATGATTCAAACACGAAGGAGTCCAGCACGAAGGAGTTGAGCACGAAGGCGTCGAGCAAGAAAGACTCGAGCAAGAAGGAGCCGAGAAAGAAGACGAGCACTAAGGAGAAGAGGAAGAATCCTAAGGATAGGGACAAAGCCGATGTAGAAGCTACACTGCCGACGCAATTTCCGAGCGTTGAGCCCAAACTCGAATCAACATCAGCTACACTGCCGACGCGCCATTCGACGCTTTTTCCGAGCATCGACCCCAAGACAGAGTCACTCCCGCAACAAACCGTACCATTTTGTCCGCCTCATTACAACACCTCAGCTACATATAAGGCGGGCGATGCCATAGAGAGCGAGTCAATTATCTGGGAATGTCAAGCAGCTCCCTATGAAGAATATTGTAGTATAGTTGAAATGAATGAAAGTTGGAATAACGATACAAAAGCATTGTGGCGTGATGCTTGGGTCCATGTCGGAGCTTGTAATAAACTGGTTGTGTCGAACCAGCCCACTGAGGTGAGACGAGTTCTTGATAGCACAATATTGCTTGTTTCATTACTTCTAATTCGGCTTTATGCTGAAATTTTCTTATGGCAAAAGAAACCAACTTCAAGTCCGACCAAGGAGCCCACCTCAACTTCCACATTTTCGGAGGTAGATGTGAAAATGTCAATCACCATACCACCTTGTCCACCTCACTACAACGTTTCGGCCATCTATGAAGCCGGGGATAGGATTGAGACGGAGCTAAATATATGGAAATGTCGGCATACACCCTACGAAAAATATTGCAGCATTGCCGAAATGAAAGAAAGTTGGAGTGACGAAAAGAAAGCATTGTGGAAAAATGCTTGGGTGCATGTCAGCGCCTGTGAGAAGCTGACTACATCAAATGGTGATGTCAGTGCAAGCATAATTGAAGCAGCAGCAGCCCCAATGACCGCAACAGCAACTCCTCCCATGGCAACAGAGGCTTTGATAATCTCTACTATTGCATCACTTCCGCTGTGTCCTGCAGCGTATGACCCATCAAAAACCAACTACGTAGCTGGAGAGAAAGTCACTGTCAAATGCAAAATTTTTCAATGTAAGGATGAAGACCACGAGATCTATTGTAATATTAACGCTTGGGACGAAAGTTTGCCAATGGAGATGTGGAAGGATGCTTGGGAGCTGTTAGGTGATTGTACGCCAACGCAGGGCGAGTTCATGGAGGAAAAAGCTGCTGCCAATGGTAGTGGAGCCTGGAAATGTTTAGGATGAACAAATTATCTTGATATGCCATTCACCATGCGTGCATCTTGTAGGGGTTCCAGAGGCTAGGTCGAATTTCGTCCAGGAAAGGAACATAATTTTGTTTATACCTATTG
Source organism: Stephanodiscus triporus (assembly GCA_036939755.1). NCBI lineage: Eukaryota > Bacillariophyta > Thalassiosirophyceae > Thalassiosirales > Thalassiosiraceae > Stephanodiscus > Stephanodiscus triporus. The sequence goes on along the minus strand of JALLAZ010000658.1, from coordinate 10,180 downwards.
CTTGTGATGTCGAATTCGCACGAGGATAAATAATAGCATCCAAGCTAACTAGGCAGAATGGCGAAGCCCCTGAATACTAATGAATGCTCAGAAAGGAAGCACCCCGGCCATACTCCATCTGCAAGGGTGCTATTGAGTTTGATGTACTTGCCTACAAAAATAATGTTGAGTAATATTGATCGCAACTTCTGAAGCCCCCACAAGATGTTGAGGAGCCGTCGTTTATCAACGCTGAGCTTGTGGCTCTCATTGTCTCACTCCCCCCCTCTCTACACTCTCTTCTGCTACCCTGCTTGACCAGCTATGCCCAACACAAGCGGGAGGTTGTATATTCATTCTCATCCCCTTCTGGATAGGCTCTACACCTTCACCTGGTTCGAACCACATAATGAATGCTTTTACCCCCCGACTCTAGTTCGAGACATTATTGGAAGATCAATACTCATAGTAATTACTCTCTGACCAAAGCACGAAGAACTGTAAAGCTTTGTCAATTATGCCGTCTTTTACTATATACTACATGTAGTGTCGATTAGCATCACCTAGATAGACTAGACCTATCCAAAGGTAAACATTCGAATTGAAGATATTGAATATACCAGCGTGACAGCATGATTCACTCCCGAGAAATAGAGCTGAGTGCAATATGCTCTACATTTTCCTTGTGCATACTTTCATCGTATCGTGTTCCAGAACCAGCTGTAAAACCTCTCTCAAGCAAATGATCACATAATGTTTCTGCTTAATGATCAAGATTAGGGATGCATTTATGAGGCCTTTTCCTCGATAAAGCTGCTTTGTCCCCCATGTCCTCCATGTTACCAGTGTTTCTACCTATGCACACTCCCACTGTCAAATGAGATAAACCACATACCCATGCACCCCCCCCCCCTAATAACAAGAATGGAATTTCAATGAAGACTTGCCAAAAGTGTAATTCCTAGCGTCTACGACCGCATCTTTGATTGTCTCAGATATAAAATGAATCATTAACAGGCGTAGACGACGTTGCCGTTAGAATTGACAACCCAAAGCTTACGATCACGATTATACCGATCCAAAATCTCCAATCCTCCTGCAATGACCGGATACTGGGAGCACTGGGGAGGCTTGACTTCATATCCTGCGAGGCGTCGAATACATTCTTCGCCACCTTATTCGTCGCTTTAATGGCCGCAATCTCTACAGGACTCTTGTAGCTCCCTGGTCGCTGCGTTGGCTGGTCTCGATTTTGGACGACCTTCTTCCACTCGGCGTCCCAGTCAACTGATCCCTCGTACTGCTCACCGACAATCTCTTCCTCGGAACTCCCTTTGTTTGGATTTTCGCTGTGCAGTAGGGAAGGCGTGGCGAATGACCGCCGGGCGTAATTAGAGATTGTCATTGACCGTCCGAAAGCTGGGGGAGGAGAAAAGCATTCGACGCTTGGGTCTATCACTTTCAAGAGAAACGCCGCGGCCGCCGCAAAAATGAAAGCGTTGATCCTCATGGGTGGAATCATGGTCGCCCTGAAATAATGATGGCAACTATTTAAGGCATAAAGGCAAGAACAAGGACAAAACCAATGCTCATGCTCGAATTCTCTTCTTCGGCAGAAGACCAACGCAGCAGATTGCGGCTGGCTGGACGTTGCCGAAAGGAACAAAAGCTGTCCCGTATCGTATGCTGCAGTCACGAGAAGCATCGTATTCTGTATTCTAGGTAGATAGGTAGATACTCTAGTGGATTCTGGGAATATTTTCATCTTTTTCCTTTCACGGTTCTCTCGGTAGAGTGTGTGGTCAAACACAAAGGAAAAGATTTGCTTCAACACTTGAACCTAGAGAGTCATGTCTTAGTAGTTTCACAAATAATAATCAAATCAAATTCCAACCATGAAGACATCCGCCGCCCTAGTTCTTTCAGCCCTCAGCGTGGCCTCGGCCTTCGCGCCGGCCGCCAACAAGGCCCCATCTACCGCCATGGATGCCTGCGTCCCCCGCGAGACCGTTCTTTCGGAGCCAGATACCACCGAAGTCGGAAAGATCTGGGACCCCCTCGGCCTCGCCGAGATGGGCTCCGACGAGACCATCGCCTGGTACCGTCATTCCGAGATCAAGCACGGACGCGTTGCCATGGCTGCCTTCGTTGGGTGGTGGGCTGTTGGTGCCGGCGTGCGCTTCCCGGGAGAACTTGCCCACGGCCTCGAATTTTCCTCCATCCCATCCAAGGGACTTGAGGCGTGGGATGCCGTTCCGGGATGGGGCAAGGCGCAGATGCTCCTCTTTGCGGGACTTGTGGAGCTCCATGATGAGCTTTTCCACTCCGTTCGCGGAACTCATTACATGAAGGGTGGCACTCCCGGAAAGGTGTGCACGACGCTGACTTTTTTCGTTGTATTCCTCTTTGTTACTTCGAGACTTTTGTCCTCATACTACTTTGATCACTCCTACATAATTTTATATGTACATTCGCATAGAACATGGTTCCTGGTCTCTTTGACCCTTTCGGTTTGTCTAAGGGACGATCAGAAGCGGCCAAGGCCAAGGGTCGCTCTTCGGAGATCAAGAATGGACGTCTTGCCATGATCGGCGTTGCTGGACTTTGGGCGGCTGCTACCATCGATGGATCAGTTCCTCTTCAGCCCCCGTGCTAAGCACTGGGTGGGCTACTAACTATTCACCAGCACCACCACCGCAGCACACCTCCGTGCGTACTCCTAGTCGCCACCAACCTCCACAGTTATCGTCCTGCTGCTTCAGTGTCTGCTATGCTGCAGGCAGACAGGTGAATTGATAGCGTCAAAAATAGAGATGAGCTTGGGCCATTCAATGTCCAACACCAATCAGGGGCTATTGGAGAATGAAATGAACCTAGGCCATCGACGTCATCTCCCATTTTCTTTTTAGTAAAATAAGGCTGTATTTAATTTGACTGAATGTGCTAATCGTAATATTATTCTCTCCTCTCGCGTTTGTCTTATGTCATAATCGAAACTGTCTGTAAGAAAATGAATGACAAGCACATCGTCTACTTACGTCTGCGCATGAGTTTGTGTTGAATGTCAATTTGTTTGGGAGTACGATACATTCTCTTGCTTGGTAATCACCTTAACTACCATAACCGATATCAGTAAGCCGATAAAATACGTCGTGAGCGAAACATAAATGAGTTCATCACACGAATCCAAGCTTCGATTTCAAGCTATTGACTGCGAGCGTCAGCATAGCTTTAACTGCTGATCCTTCGAGCTCTTGAAATATGCCAATATTGAGATCAAAGACCCTATTTGCTTCGTCAACAATTTCTTCCTTCTGTTCATCCGTCAATTCTAATCCATTCAAGCAGGTATACCATTCAGTGATGAAATCTTTGGCATTTGGGATGTCGTCAAAGCTATAGAACGCTGTGCCGTCTCCATTGGCAAGGTTCAAACTTCGGCTTGCCATTCCACCCATCATTTGACCACCAAACAGATCGCCGAGGTATCTCGTGTACTGGTGAGCTACCAAGAGGTATGGCTTCGTACCAGCAACTTCTTGCACACGCGCCACATATGCTTTAGCAGCTGGGCTCGGTAGAATTTGACTCGGCCACTGCAAAAATTAAAGGCGTCAGATGCATCGGTTATGTTGTTAGAACAAAAAAATGACGTTGAAGTACGCTCACATTCTTTCCGTAGAAGAACTCCATATCTTTCTTCAGTGATGGTATCCGACGCAATGCAGGATAGTCCAGTGCTTGCACACGGGCCTCAGCGGTGCTGTCCATTGCCTCTTCCATGCTCTTGTATACAAAGTATAAACTGGTAACAAGCGATCGATAAGAGTCTCTATTCGCGAGCCCTTTAAAGAATCCAGTGACAAACTGGGTATTCTGCGCCATGCTGTGCGATTTCCTCGTCCCGTCATCGAGCATAAGCGCCAAGCCTGATTGACGAGGATTGTCTACAGTAGCGCCGACTGCTGTCTCAGTTACATACAGCTGCGATGACACCGGTGTCTGATGCCGTCGATGAGGGGCGTTTTGGGTGACAAAGGAGAATGACGAGGGAAAGGTGCACGCCTGCAGTCCCACGAGAAGTTTTACTATCTTCATTGATTGAGTACTTTGTGATCAATTCAATGAAGCTCTCTGGACACTTTGTCTGCTTAATGAACCTCTACTCTCTCCACAGAGCAGGTCGAGGCCATCGATTGAGGGTTGTATCCATATTCTCAAAATAATGTGGAGTAAACATCATGTTGTGCGTGTTCTGTTTGTGAGTCAGAAAACGCTCAGTCCCGAAAGAGCCAAGTGGGCGGGTTAAAGAGTGGTTTTAAGAAACCGGTGGGAGAGTATCGTAGAGTAAAAAAGACATAAGACAGGTAAGGTGTGCCATGACGCCCCCCCAAATCCTGCTCTGTTGCTCACACCACTCCACACCTATCTACCCCTACCTGTGGGATTATCTGGGAATTCTGAAGGAGCTGACTTGACATCAAAAATCAAGAGGATTTTGCCCAGTTTTGTCCTAGTAGCAGCCCTCTATGTTGTAGGGAGTAGGACTAATATTAATATTATCTCCCTGGCCCTCTAAGCCTAAGCAAGGCATAATATCTCAGAGAGCACTCTCACAGTCACACTCTCACTTGCTCCTATTAAAAAAGAGATCAATCATGACGGCTTTCATCGAAGACATGATATGATACCCTGGCTTCTTGCTTGGCTCAGCAAGATGTTGAGCCAAGATTGTCTGTCGCCTCCTTAGTAATCTTAGCCTTAGCCATAGTCTGCAGGCAGTTCAGAGTTAGGGGGCCCTACTACTACTACTCTACTTCCACCCTGGTCGTGGCAGTAGCAGCTACCATGACTTCACAACGCTCTTGTGGCTCTTTGGCAGGTTCCATGAATAGCCCCCCATCCAGTCCCAGATCCCATCAGAACATGAGAAGATGAAGGAGCAGGTTGCGGCCATCACCAACCATTATTCCTCCTATCCCCCCTATGACTATGACAAGCCCTAGAATAATGTGCCTTACCGTGGCCAACGGAGGCAATCACACAATAAACATCAAATATACATACATTTAATCTTTGATTTGTGCAAATATCTGTAATAGAAACTAGGAATAAAATACAACTTTGCAGACAAAATCTTTTATCGTTTCGTTGTATTATCAGTTGTCCATCTGATCAATATTGTTAAGGACGATTGATCAAATAGGAGTTTAGCGAAAACATCATACCTCAGACGGCTCTCTTCAAATCCAATGCTTGGAATCAGGCAAAATGTTCTTTCAACCCTAAGGTTATCTGGAATAGCCAGCATACATCGACGTCAATGCAGGATAATTCAACCTAGAGCATCAGAACTGCATCATTCCTTCCTAGGCACGCTATTCCTCCACGACGTCGCCGAATAATCCTCGTATCCATATATGTTTCCGTAAGCCGCCGCGCCGGCCATGCCAGCAGCAAGAACACCGGGAATTTTCCCCTTCCTCATTGCCACGAAGCCGCCAACTATAGCTGCACTCGATGCTACAATAGGTGCACCATATTGGCCCCTATGCTCATACGTCGCAAGAGCGCGAGTTGCGATGTATACTCCCTGTTTACTCAATTCCCGAAGACGGGACACGAACATTGTGGATGTTTCCAAGGTGGCCTCCTCGATGGATGCTAGGGCACAGTTAGTCATGCCGACTAGCTGCTTGACGAGCCGTTGGACAGGGTCGTTGATCGAATTTTTTTTTGGCGAAGCAACTCCATCATTCTTGATCGGCGTACTCGATGCGGCCGACGAGTCACCAGATGCTTGATCCGCCATGGTCGATGTGTAAGATAGAGAATAATGAGAATAATGCAACCACGGCGGCAGAGAGGGGAACGGTTGGTTTCACTTCAGAGCGTTCATGCAGGATTCTCGTCCTGCTTCTGGGGGTAATATTTTAACATTCTGACTACTTTACACCCTGACGGATGTCTCTAAGAGTAGAGTAGGTACGATACATCATACATTTATGTATGCTAAAATTATTCAGTAATACCAAAATAGAATTTATCCCTCCTCCGATACGATACGATTGTCAGCGAGGGAAGGATTTAGATTTAACGAAGATGACGGAGAAGGAGATCGCACCCGGTAGAGGAAGGAGAGGTGGCAGAGGAAGAGGGCTTAGAGGGGGTGGAGGAGGCAGGGGAGGTGGCAAATCCTCGTCAGCTCGAGGTATTGCCCACTCAGGCGCAGGCGCAGGCGGACGAGGTAGCGGAAATCATTTTGGAAGCAGCTCTCAACAGCCACAGGCGAAACAGGATCGCGGTGGAAAAGGTACGGGGAGGCCCCGTTCGTCGTCATTAAATGAGAGCAGTGATTGTCCACCAAAGAAATCTGGACCCTACACGCATCTTTTCTGCTCGGAACGTCACGCATTCGCCCTATCAAGGGTACTCTATCCCCGTAACAGCGATCAGTTTCTACTTCCGTCGCATCACCTAGAAGAGAGTAGAAACCGCCAAAGAGCCGCTTCAGACGATCAACTCGAGCGATGGTGGGAATCAGTCAAGATTGTGAAATGTCACGTGCCCTTCAACGAGTCTTTGAATGCATCGTCGAAGGAATCTAATCGTCTATCGTTTCTCGACCGATGTCCGATATGCTTGGACGAAGATATGGTGAGCCCATTCATCGCACCGTGCGGCCATATATTTTGTCTGCCATGCTCTCTGGGTTACTTGAACTCGGTTGCCAAGGATTTGAATACCCAGTCAGAAAGTATTCATAAAAACAAACATTATTTCAAAGGATGCGCGGGAGTTGTTGGGAGTTCTTCTGCTATTACAAATAGCGCCTCCGTCACGACCATAAGAGCACGCTGTCCAATGTGCTCCAGTGGATCGTCATTGGAATTGAATGCAGGAGAAGCTATGATCACCTACAAAGACCTTCGGCCGGTGGTATTTGTCCCAGTTTTGGACATAACTGTAGGAACGCGTATGAGATTTGTAAAACTGCACCGAGTTAAGACATGTCCAGCACCATATTTGCCTCTTGAGGGCCGGCATGTTCGTGGTGCATCCGCCTCAGCAACTTTGCCGCGAATATTGGACCAACACTTTGCCGATCTTCCTGATGAAGATTCCGAAACTGACGAATGCATTTATTCCAGACAACATTTTGTCGGTTTGCAGGAATATGAGTCCGTCCTACAACGAGATTTAGACGACCTCAACAGATATCGAGATAATTCAGTTTATTCCCAAATGGACCCCCGTGAGGCTTGGAATGTAGCAATGGCGATAGAGGCCATCAAAGCAGCACAGCGACGCTGGCTTGGTGATGGAGGATTTCGTGGAATGGAGCTGGATGCAAAATCAGCGGCTATCATTAGGAAACAATTGGAGCCGAGGTTGGTGGCAAAGACCACCGATGTAAGGGACGATGCTACCATTGACGCAGGAGCTGCTATATCAGGGGCAAAAAGTCGAAAGAATTCACCCTTGCTGCAACCAGGCTCTTTTCTGCAAGAAGAACCTGATGAATATCTTTACTATCAGTCATCCGATGGACAGCCGTATTATCTTTCAGGCTTTGATCTTGCGTGCCTGGTGAATGAATTTTCTATTCATCGAGACCCAAGAATGCCGGCTGACAATGCGAACCAAGATGAGGAATCGTCGCAAACACAGGTGCAACTAGAATCACCGAGCAAACCCAGAAGATTACTCCCACTGCCAGACGAGCTTGACGCAACTGTTGTCGAGATAGAACAATTGTCTGTCACTCCATCCCTCATCAAGCGAAAGCCTTTCTTATCGCATCTTCCTCTCCACAGTAACGTCTCGTTTGTCGAAATCGATTGGTGCAGTGGCGGAGACAGAGGAAACCAACCATTGTTGAGCCATCGCACGTTAACCAAATTTCGAGGAGAATTCCACCGCCGCAGATCAGAACGACTACGTGCCGCCAAGCGGGAGCAAACGGCCGACAAGGTCGCTCGGGAAAAGGCAGAGAAGGAAGAACAACGACAACGTAGAGAATTATTGTGTTCTACTTACTCGGGTGGAGGAAGTTGTCGTCAGACAATCGATCCCGACGACGAATTCTTTCGACCGCAAGCGACATCATTTGATGAAAACGATGAGGGCGCACGATGGAATCGTTTCAACGAGGTTTGTGCTACTGGAGGAGTATGGCCGGAGCTTGCGGTGGCAGTCTCACCATGTCCCACCGCTTCCGTATCCCATGTCCAGTCTTCTCCTGTTACAGTATCTTCGTCATCTCCACCGCGAATGACGAACAGCACCTGGGGAAGTCGCAGCCACAGTAGTCATCACGTCTCCTGCAAAAGCAAAAACGCAAAAGTTCTAGATGGATAGATGGCGTTGCTTCGATCAAAATGAAATAGGAATAACTAGAGTATAGTTTTTTTCGAGTCACGTATGCGGAAGATGTTCAGACGTCCCGTATCCAATAAGGCAAGCTGAACAAGGTATTGATGTTTATAGAGCGATGATAGCCAGCTATCAACAGTCCTCACTCGTACCATTGTTCCTCAATCAGCGATGTATCCGCCATTGGCCTCATATTCCAACATCTCCATCTCGTACCGTTCCCTATCGGCATTGGCCCTCTCGTCCAAGACGGCCCGCTCCTCTTCCAACAATACCTTGTATTGACTGCTCAATAAGCCCATGACATCCCGCGCGGTCGCCGTAGGGTGCTGTGCCAAGACCTGTCTTCGGGCGCACCCGCTGGTGAAGAAATGCCACGAGCTCAGTGGCTTCTTCGTTTTCATCGAATGTTGGTTATGAGTCGTGTGCGGCAGCGTTGTGTTTTTGCGATGCATTAGAACGACGAAAATGGTTTGGCCGAGGCGTAGATTCGCTGAACGAAAACAAATTATAAATATTCGTACCTTTGGAGCGTTCGGGTCTGCTGGATTATTTATGTTACATTGCGTATGGCAAGCAAAGATGAGATAACAATACAGTAGGAATACAACGAAAAAGACATTGCGAACAGATTTCAACCTCCCAAAAGAGGAACCAATGACATCGCTCACCCTTCTTCGGCTTCTTGGGCGCGGGCCGCGACTCGACCACGGCGACGGCCTCATCGTCCGCGACGATCGAGTCGTCGTCGCTGCGATCGGCAGTGGCGTCACCGCCATCACCGCTAACCTGAGCGGGGGGAACGTAGGATAGCATCTCACGATTGTATCGGACCCTGTCGTCGACCGACGCCTTCTGCCAAATCGCTGCATCCTCGGGAGGGAGAGAGGAGTATTCCGCCGAGAGGAGACGGGCCTTCGATCGTAGAGCGGGCATGCGGAATGGATGGAAAAGGGAGCAGGGGCGTGACGACGTCGGATGATATAACATGAGAAAATAGAAAATAGAAGCCGAGGCGATACGTCTCTCTATAGATGTGGTATGGCAGACACACAGCATATGGGCGCTGGCAGCACTCACGACGTCGCCGAACTTCAAATCAGGATTCTCATTCTTGACCCTCTCCCTGTTCGCGTTCGAGTACATCAGCACGGCGGTGAGGCATCCCTTGGGCTTGTTCGGATCGCGCCTCTTCCTCTTCTTCGAACTCCTCCTCTTCGTACCCCCACGACGATCGCCGCACGGGCTCGTTGGGGCACCATCGCCCCTCGCGGGCGTCTCTTCCTCCTCGTCTGCCTCCTCTCTTTCCTCCTCATCGCGCTCCTCATCGTCATTGTAACCCACGTCGCAACCAATGTCGTCACCCTCGTAGAAGCGATCGCCGTCGTCATCGATGCGGTCGTCGTCGCGATCGTACGGCGACGAGGCCGATCGTTTGAAGTAGGACGCGGGCGAATTCTCCATCATCATCGCCGCGTAGTAGGACTGCCATTCTTGGTCATTGTTGTTATCCATGGTTATGCGCTTATTTCTATTGCCTTCGACATCGAGGGGCGGGGCTTTGGCTTGCGATTTGCGATTTGATATTTTCGAAACAAAAAAATGACCCACCACTTATTACTACCTACCTACTCGGAGTAGATACCTAGAGGACTGTACCGTAAAGCACGCAGCACTATTCCGGCGCCACGACATGATTTTCTGGTTCATGTATCTAAAATATCAAAATAGTTTTGTATATGTAAGTCTACGTAGGAATAAAAAAATATATGGTGACGTGACCCCCCTCCGGCAACACAACCATCACAACCATGGCCGCCGCCGG
>JALLAZ010000657.1:0-12992 GCA_036939755.1 Stephanodiscus triporus | reverse complement strand
CCACAATTTCCCGGTTGATTGTTGTCTTGTGAGAATTGACACCAGCCGTCCATCTAGCCCAGGGACGGCGGTGGTGGGTGGCAATAGATTTGCCCTTCCCCCCCATACCATACAGCGGGCAGCAGCAGCAGAGCCGGCGTCGTCACATGGGGCGCCAGATACCAAGCATCGAGGGGGGGGGGGCGAGGGAGTTCCGCTGCTCGTCCAGGGAGCGAGAGAGGCGCCCTGAGGCTGGGCGGCCAGCTTCGTCCATGGTCTCTTTTTGTTGTGCCGGTGAAAATGGGTGTGTGTGTTTGTCCTGTGTCTCGCAGTACTACTTACCATACGATACCAAGCTCTACTTACCTAGAGTAAGTACAATACATAATTTCCAACGGTCAATAATTTTTGGCGCAATATTTTGACTCATCGTACAACCTCTCTTAATGACGGCCAGCATGGCGCGTAAATCCGCCACCAGCACCTCGGCCTCTGCCTCACGCGGCGGCAAGCTTCCTCCTACTCTTCCAGCAGATGGTAAGACACCCAGGCCGCGAAGACGTAAGCAGCAGCACCAAACGACGACGCAAACGCTGGCGGCGGCGCAAAACCTTGACGACTTCTCGTCGTCGCCCGACGACGAGGAGTATTCCTTCGCCTTGTCTGTAGCGAATTTCGATGCTCCCAAAAGCAGTCGAAAGCCAATACCCTCGAGGATGCTTGCGATTGAAAAAGAGAATTCCATCAACGGCGGTGGCTGCTCTCACAGACGTAGCGTCGACGGTGGTAAAGAGTGCACACGAACGACAGAGGGCAATTCTGTTGGGCGGGAGCAGCAGCGAGTCGCAATCGCTACAAAAAGTGATGCCGACTCATTACCCCGGGATCATCACCCAATACAGGGGCTTAGTGATAGAATGGCCAATGTAAATCTCGGCAGAAATCAGGGTGATGGCTCAACTAAAGTTCGGTCCTTGAATGCTTCAGACTCAGTACACCGAATGGGCCCGTTCCCACCCAAAGGCTTCGTGTCTAAGGCCATCATGATTTCGACAGCTACAAGTGGATCGCCGAAGTATATCCTTCAGAACTCTCTTCAGACGATTGAAAAATCAGGTAACAATGACCTTGTTTGGAAATTATTTCAACTGCCCTCAATGATGAATGTCGTAGTATCGGAATCATTCTCGTTAGGATCCTCAGAGTCCATGTTGTTGGAAGAGAACACGACAAAGTTGATTGACACAGCTAAGCGGTGCCTAAAGTCGCTGTCATCGTCCACATCTGGCAAAGCATCGGAAAAATTGGGCCATTCCGATGATGCCAAGAATGAGCTGGAAATGGCATTGCTGCGCGTGGCACTGTACTCGTTGAGATCCATCCTGCCCACGATTATCGAGAGTATCAAATCACAATCCATGGTCGAAGTCGTGATCAAGTTATTATATCACTGCGTCGTCATCTCTGGAGATGCTTGTCACGGGAAGTTCGAGGCATTTACCACAACATCCACTTCTTCGTTAAGTGAAAAGGAGGGACTCGCAGTGATAGAATATGCTATGATTTGCCTAGGAGCGTACGAAGGTCTTGGGAAATGCCTCAAAACGGGAGGCGTCTCATCCATGAGTAAAGGGGGCGCACTGTCGTGGGATGAGTTGATACCTTTGCCTGATTCGGAAGGTGCATCTATCCTATCTGTAACGAAGATACTGCCACATCGACTCTTTGTGAAAATTGCCATGGAAAGCGCATTTTGTGCCTTATCCTCTTTTCTCAACCTTTCACTGATGTCCCTTCATGCGAAATTGCGAGGTGTTAGCAAGCTATGGGCGGTCCCCAATGAGTTTCATTTTGTATCAGGTGTCATCAATGAGACTTGCTCAGGTGAATATGAGGAGATTGCCACATTTCAAAAGCTATCATTGAATGTGGCTTATCCCTTCGTTATGCAGTCTCTATATATGGCCGAAGAAGACAACGACGCACAAGTCTTAATCGCGGATGCTTTTCGACATGTGAAGAAAGGATTTAGAGTACTTTGGGATGGTGCCCGGTCCTTAGAAAATGCGTGCATTGTCAACAATTCATCTGCCTTGAGAATATGTTGTTTGGATCTACAAAGTGAGGCGATTCACTTCGTTCTTCGATCGTTGAAGAGCGTGCTTCAATCAGGACAGTGGGCGCCGTCGACCGTGAAGGAAGTTCTCGCCTTGTTTGACCGAGCATCGTCTTCGGCAATAAAGTCTGCGGGCGTGTTTCAGAAAGCAACAGAGTCAGACCAATCGAAGAAAGGTGCGCTAGTCCACTTTCACGCTTTTGTTGGAGCCCAGCTTGATCTTGTAGCAATGCACCTCTGTTCGAAGAAGTCTTGTAATGAGAAAACACCGCTACCATCGTCATATTATGAATATTGTGTTTACAGATCGATTCATCGGTGGAGGCTGCTAGGGTCGTTTGAGAGTGAGGGCATGATGATGCCTCCTTCTCTTGACAAAAATCTGAAGAAGGCAATGATCAGCGGAGAGGCTGAATCAATGGTTAGCGTTTCTACGTTGCCAATGATCCATATGGTTCTTGAGGCGTTGCAATGCTTGAAAGTCGAATCAGAACCAGTGAACATAACCGATTCCGATTGTGAACGCGTCATCTCCAATTTCGAGCTTATCGTCATCAATAACTCTACAACAGCAAGCCAACATCGTTGCAGATCAATGCTCACCCTTATTGATTTGCAGAGGGAAGCGTCCCAAATAATTTCATTTGCGCAGTCCGAAACTCAATATTATGCGAATGGGTCATGTATTGCTCTACTGGCATCGGTGCTTTGGCGTTGTTGTGCCCAACTTGAGACAAAGTTATCGCAGTCGACAAAAGACCAAACCCGAAGTTTGAATTTTCGCCTAGCATCCGCCGACAGCTGCACCAAATCGGCAGCTCTCTTTGGTTTAGCATCAGAAGACCCCTCTTTGACTTCTGACAAACTCAATGAATATGCTATCAATGCATGCACGAATTTACACAAATCTTATGAAATGTTGTTAAATGAGCTTGATCGATTGGAGAAGAACGGTGTCGATCGCAAAGCCCCTACCGTTTTGGCAATTGAAATTTTTGCGAAGGTAAGTAAAGTTTGGCTTTCCGGTTTGCAAGGTATTCCACCCTGACTTCGTCCATTATGATCGTTTAACTCAAATCGTAATATTTCAGGCTGCTTCATTTCTTGGGAGACGAAGGTATGATAAAAAGGTGGGTACAGTATTGAAATATGTGACCATATAGTCTGTTGTCACTGTTTATTCTCTCAACGCGACTCTCTACCTTACCATCATCTATGCTCAGGAGTTTTGGGCCTCATTACAGCCGCATATAATCGCTTCTGATGTTTTAGCGAGGGTGGCAGTCAAGGCTTCTGATAAAGAGTTATTCAACACATATCAGATATCGAGTCGCTTTATGCTCCTGTCATCTGCACTGGATGCCACGAAAAAATACGCCGAATCATGTGCCGCCTTGGCTTTGGCAGCGTGGTGCGCTATAGAATGTTCATCTCAATTTTCCGAGACAACAAGATTAAACGAGGATGAATCGGATGAAGGAGACCTGATAGCAGAAAAGATACTCCTCTTTCATGAAACCACACTAGACAGCAGATCCCAGGATAGTGTCGTGTTTAGTGGACTTTCCCCAGTACTTACCAGGCTGACCCGCGCTTACATCCAGCACATAAAACTATTGAAAGACCAATCCTTTCAAGACGATCGCACCTTATCTGCTGGGATTACTCTCACCCAGGCTCTGAACAACACCATGATGGAAAAAGTCATCGTGGCAGCTTCTTCTTTAGGCGAGAACGAAGACTGCAGCTTAGGGGTAATACGTTTTTCGAAACTTCTTGATTGTGCCATTTGGAACCAAAAGCATTATGAGCACGATCTATCTGCGGCTCAAATAGCGGGCATCGTGCGTGAGGTTCTAAAATCGGCAATCAAGGTCGCGAAAACAGATCTCACAGATGACTACGAGTTGTTTTTGCACGTCACCGAAGAGCTAAAATGTTTTTTGCAAGCGCAAATAAAGAGACTTGGGAACTTTATTGACCTAGACTCGCTTGAAGTTCTATCGTCGTCTTTCCACGTGACATTTGCAGTGCAGTTGGTTGATTCGCAGCTTTTTAATCTTCCCCGACTATCCTCATGGGTGTTGTGCAAAAGCTCACTGACGAAGCAAGAGTTCAAGATCCTGCAATTATCATGCTCGCATCTACAGCTGGCTGATAGTCAGTTTGCGACAACATTTACGAATAAAGACAATGTCCAAGACGCTTGCTTCTTTGCCCAATGGGCAGCCCTGCAACTCTACCATGGTATTCTTTTGGAGCACCTATCTCTAGTCACAGACAACGATGTTCATGTGGGTAATGAATCAACCATTTCTCACTCCGTTGCGAAACAGTTCCAGTTAGTCATGAAAAAATACACACTGGTCCTTCGCAATTGCAGGTGAGTTGAGTTCAATGATCAAATTATCAAATGAGACCTTTCTCAACGTGTATTGACTGTATTGTGGTTTCATTCCCAAGCCGTGCTATCGACCGATTGAATGAATCTGACGAGGAAGCTTACCATGAAGTATATGAATCATTATTGTTCACGTTGAAGCGACTGATGCTTTGGTTTATGTATCACGGAGACCAGATTTCGGCCGCTGGATGCTTCATCTTACTGCAAAAAGCATACTCATTCTTGGTTCAATCTGATCATCTTCTTGATGCAGTCGTTGATTTTGTTTCGATTTCATCGAAATTTGAAGATTTGGTCATTGTTTGTTGTGACCACCTTGACCCCAAAGCATTTTCGAGTTCTGAATCAAATGATTTACTAGAAGAAATGATTCAGCGATGTCTGACATTAACTTCTCAAATCGTTGGCGATTCATCTGTCATATGTTCTACCACTCCAGAATTGCGACGATTACTTTGTCGACTGTGTACATGTCTTGACGCAGAAGTAGGTGCCAAGTCCGAAAGCTCAAATGAAGCCAAAATGATAGACTCTGTCATGGTTGCACAAATAAATCTCGGGATACGGAGAAGATTACTAGTGACAGCAATGCTCATGCTCCACGCAAAGCTTCTACTGCACATCCAGCCTTCGACTGCTGTTGAGTATCTTGGCTTGTGTCGTGCTCAGTGCAGAGAATTTGTGAGATGCCTCCGTCTTTCTCGATGCTGCTTGAATAGTATGACTTTTGATGATACTGCAATCCAAATCGATGACATGCTTACAATGTGCTACGAACGGTTTGCTAGTGCTTTCTGTCTACTAGGTATTCGAAGAAAAGCAGAAGATCACGCTTTGCTGCCTGTCTTAAAGCAACAAATTCTATCCTCCAGCTCTTTTCGACAAGTAGAAATGCAGGATTTGATTGAGTTGATCGATCGGTATGATGGTCACGAGTGCTTCCTCCATCTTATTCGTTCGCTCATGAAAGTAAAATCCCTATCTTCTTCTCCAGATACGATCGCATCGCACCATATCGTGATAAAAAATATTGGATCGACGCTTGATTTTAGTTCAGACGACGATTCGTTGCGTCTCAACCACATCATTTGCAAATCTAAAAATGTTTTGGCTTGTGAGTTTTGCCATCGTTTGTATATGCCACATCACTTGTTTCACCTTGATCACGTTTCTCACATTAGACTCGACCTCTCCAATCCACTTATAGTTGATGTCTCATTTCAGCATGTCCCTGGTTTCAGGATCAAGTCTCAGCTCGACATCGATCGAGTTCATAAGGACCTGAGCCAATATGCTGGCCAGGATAATAAGGATTCAATTGTTTCCACGACCTTCTTCACAAAACGAGTTTGCGACGACTTGAAACTTCGTATTCATCACAGCATTGGCTCTAGACTGATTGGTATTGATTTACCTAATTCGTCAATAGCTCTTTTGGAAGAAATCACAGGCTCCAAATTCAGCTCTGGGATGTGTAATGCTGAAGCTTACTACCGGCTAGGACTTTTCGCGCTTAGATCAGCACGGAAATGTGGGGAGCTGCAAGGACTGTGGACTGGGAATGCTGTTTTTCTAGACGAAAGCCAACACAACATTAATTTCAATGGTGTCGAATCCACTGCTTCTTCCACGCTTGAAGCAAGAAAATTCTTTCAATGCGCTCTAAGAAATGCGCCACCAGCGTCCTCCGACCTGACGAAAAACATTCTGAGGTGCCTTGCACTCGTGACGGGTCCAGCAGATGGGAAGGCTGGGAAAGGTTTGACGGCAGCATCACTGATCCACATGTCCGTTGGAGGCTCGTCGCGGAACATTGTCCGGGATGAATTAGATCGAGGAAGAATACGAGAATTATTCCAAACTTTTGAGGACGAATCTCTTGATTATGATGCACGGATTGAAGCATTGGGACTTTTACTATTAAATTCAGGAGATTTGCTTCCCACAAATTGGAACATATCAACTCTGGCAACATGTCCGACTGGCGAACTCATTGTCTCTTCGATTCGTACCTCTTTAGGCAGCAGTAGAGAAAAGGTCACGAAAATTTCCACCGCGTGTATATTTCCGGCCACTGGGTTGATATCCAATGATGACTCACGGAATGGAATTCACACTGATATTCTATTTCCTCTCGATAAAATTATTGAGAGGAGCCAAAATCAACTCCATGGAATGACTGAAGAAGTTCAACACAACCAGTACGATGCGAATTCTTCTAGGCGCGAATGGTGGAAGGAGAGGCACTCTTTTGACGACGAACTCCAAACGCTACTACAACATGCCGAGAGAAAATACTTCCGCCATGATCCAATTAAGCAAAGCTTGCTTCCGGATGATTTGTTCTGTAGTGAAAGACAAAGCAACTCAGTTTTCGACGACAACATCTCCGAATGCTCTGATTTAGGGCCAGGGAACTTAGAATCAAAGTTTGTGGCAGTCAAAGTTGAGTCTCCGAAAATCCCTGATTTTGACAAGGAAACAGAAGAAATGAATCTCATGAAGCTGACCGTGGCTGCGATCAAGTCGAAACTAGTCTCCTGCGGCGTCCCAGGAAACAAAATCAAGAAGAGGAACAAGTCTGAATTGGTTCATCTGCTTCTATCTGAAATGGAAAATGTCGGCAGCAGTGAACCAGAAGAAGAGACAAATTCGATCAATAGTGCAGCAACCACCACAGTGACAGGTGCTCCAAAATGTACATTCAATAGCGAAAGTGATCAGGTAGAACTGGGGGAACCTTGCACAATACTCATCCTTGACGAGCATCTGCAGAGATTTCCTTTGGAAAGCATGGACATGCTGTCGAATATAGCTATCACACGTGTCCCATCCCTTCCATTTGTTCTTGCAATACTTCTTGAAAGTGAGGCAATTCATTCAACTGCCGGACCGCCAGCTGTCGACCCAACAAAAGTTAAATACGTCTTAGATCCCGAATCCAACCTTTCAGAGACGGCATCAACGTTGGGCACCGCCCTTAACTCGATGGCATCGAAGAATGGCTGGAAATGGGAAGGAGTTGCTGGGCGACTGCCTTCATTCGAATTCATGTCTGAAGCCTTAACTGAAGAAAATGGCTTGTATCTATTCTGTGGTCATGGTGGCGGAGAAAATTCTTTCTCAAGATCTCAAGTTGAGGCGTTGATGAAAGGAAGAGATGATGGAATACGAGGATGCCGATCATCGGTAGTTTTGATGGGATGCAGCAGTGGCAAGCTGCAATCGGTGAACACACCCAAAGATAATTCAACCGCATATTACACCATGCATTATGAGCCCGAGGGAATTGCTTTGAGTTACCTGTACGCTGGCGCCCCTTGCGTCGTAGGAAACTTATGGGATGTCACTGACCGAGATATTGATAGGTACATCTTCTTGTTGCTTTGTCATGAGTTGGATTCTTTCTATGCTTGCTCACTCACACCAAACCACGTTCTTTTTTTTTCATCCTAGATACTGCCTCACATTAATGGGAGATTTTTTTCGAATTCATGCAGAGTTCAGTCTTGCAAAGTGCGTTGCCTATGCAAGGAGGGCGTGCAAGCTACGCTTCATTGTCGGCAGTGCACCAGTGTGTTACGGATTGCCTGTGATAGTATACAATCGGCAGCGTGGTATTTAGGTAAGAGAACGTTTTGCATCACTTATTCTAGTAATGTTATGTATGGTCTTATTCATCATAGATGTTCTTTTTGGCTTGCATTGTGATCAGGAAGTTTATAAATCCGATCCATCGCCGCAAGTGTGTCGATTCAAACTTTCCTTTTCTTGTCTTTACTACGGTGAGCCCTTTTCTTGTCTTTACTACGGTGAGCGTTTGAAACATCAGCGTACATCTGCATGTCTACCTCTTGGATATTCTCTGGTTTTTTTTTAACAATGCTTAGCTGCCACTTCTTTCCGGAGCGTTCGATTAGCACGGATTTTGAGTCGTTGTCGGATGCCGTCTTGCACCATTTATTCATATATCTATTGGCAAGAGAACCGAATTGGTATCCAATGCCATCGGTCACCAACTGGGCTGCAATCTTCTGTTTCGTATCTCCGCAACGAGACTCAGTCTTCGAGGGGGGGAAGGGAACCAACACATACCATTCAGAATCGTTTTTCCTTCGCTTGCCAAGAGATGCAGCGCCAGCCGTCGCGGTAAACAACTTAGTGGCCTCCTCATCTGATGGCCGCACTCTGGTTTCGTTCTTCACACGGTTGGCAGTGCTCACCACAGCTGCTTTGTGACCAGACTTGCCACCAGACCTTGCAAACAAACTAGCCGCCTCCTCGAGAGACGGACGCACACCAGTTTCCTCCATCACACGGTTGGCAGTGCTCACCACAGCTGCTTTGTGACCAGACTTGCCACCTTTCCTGGCACAAATGAGGATGTACATATGTGTACGTGTCTGCATTGGATGGATTTTATAGCCATTCACCCGCAGGTACGTTGCTGCGTCCTCGTCGCTTTTGATACCTAATTCTGTACACAAGGCGGCAACTAAGTGATGAACAACGTGTCTTGCGTTATTGGAACTTGTCTCCAAATAACGTTCGAAAATAATCGCAAACAAGGGACCTTTCTTTCCACCAGGATAGGATTCAAAACGAGAATCCATGAGCAATCGACCCACGAAGCTGCCAGTTTGCGTACTCGTACCAAATTCCTTGTCATATAATGCAGCTACCAGTTCTGCGGTTCTTGCACCACAAAGATAGATTGACATACATGCCGGATGTGGCAAGTGTTCAATATTAGCATTGGGATAAGCACTCTTGGCTGCCAACACGAGAGCATCATTGACGTAAGCTCCAAGTGCGACTACTCTCGTCATTCTCAAATCTAGGATTGCTTTGGCATGCAGGGCTCCTGGTCCAACCAATTCAGGTGGCACACCATTGTCGAATGCCGATGCTTCATGAGCTCCCGGAAAGAGGTCAACAAATATAGTGCCAGAACATTTTCGAAACATTGACATGACCGTACGCATTGAATGGTTGGGTTTACAAAAGCCTTCCTTATGTGCGTTCTTTGGTACAATGTAGTCACCATAAGCATCGCAAACAGCGAAGCTACTCACAACTATAGTCGTTGCATACTCAAACTCGCCAAGACAATGTTTGCTCCATAAAACGCCGTTCTCGTATTGATGACGTAGTAGTACCTTCATTGCCACTGGTACGTCTCCTACTGACCCGATGTGTTCCTTAGTGGCCGATTGATCATCATCGGCTGCATTGATCTCTCCCTCGGCATAGATTTCACCCTCATCTTTGATGACATTATATACCGCTTTAACAATCTCTTCTCGAGAGGAATTCGGCATACTCTCCGTCATTTGACGTAACACTTCCGCGTACCTCAATGATTTGGGAGATGAATCGAGTTCTGATTTTACCCACTGTTCATTAAAGTGATTATAGACGAGGGATAGAAGTTTGTGTGTTTGACGTTTGAAATGTTGGACGACACATGGTCCTTCATCATCTATGGAATCAATCGCATCATAGAAGGAGGTAAAAGAGCGATCATCGTAGTCGATCTCCATTTTATAATCAGCCACGAGCACATCGCAGAGTGCGTGTAATAGATCTTCCCTATCTTGTTCAGGGCCCGAGAAGATGTCATCGAGTGCTTTGACAATGCCACGCAGATTATGGCCGTTCTTCTCAAGTAATGCCTGGAGAGGACCAATGAGCAATGTTCTTGCTTTGTCAATGAGGCCCTCCTCCTCTGTCTCCATCACCGCCAACGAATAAAGAATGAATGAGTGAATGAATGATGAATGAATGAATGAGGTTTCGTCTCGTCGCGCCATTCGCGATAGCTCCGCGCCGAGGAATCGCAAATTCCCCGACTGCCAAGCCAACTCACCTTTCCATTGATCCAATTGTTGACTCATTGCTTTTGTTTGCTTATTTCCTAGACAATGGACGGGCGGGGTCGAATCGATTTGATCGGGTCGGCCTCAAAAAACAATGACACTCCCACTTCTCGGGTCGCTGATTTTATTCGCAGAGTCCTAAATTTAAAAACCGAGATTCTCCCGCCAGAATTCTCCAGCTGAGACTCCAAATAACAGAGTGAACCTCTGCCGATAGAGTTCTGCTGGTGTCAGTGATATGCCACCGCCACAGATTCCTCGAAGTCTTTCACCTATCACTGAACCCGGTTCTCCGCAATCCCTAACTGATTTTGAAAATACCACGACCAAACTAACACATGTCAACCAAAACTATTATCCAGAGTGGTTTAATGGCATATTAGCAAGTGGGTTCAAGATGGAAAATGCTTAGCGGTGCTGTTTATAATTTTGTCGGAGTCCCAGCTGCATTTGATAGGAATAGGACTGGACTTAGCGACGCGGTCAGGCTAGCCGATACAAAGGCCCTCGATCAGATTGTCCAAGACAGTCCACAAGAAGTATTCCTGGATAAATTACTCAATAGAATGATTCTAAAGCACTAAAGACTGGAATATCCCAGATTGTTACGACTTCGCCATAATCAAAGTCACGTTCATTTGTTTGGGTCACCGCATCTCCATTCCCTACGAACGAGGATGCAATCAGGCCCAAGAAAGTTTGCTCTTCTCGGCACGACCCTGCACTTGTTCTTCTTCTTCGTGGTCGTCGTCGTCTTGGCAGTTCAAACCGCAGCTGATGTCGCGTCGTCGCCGGAATGATCGCCGCAAACGCCTACGATGCAGTTGCCCGGACCACCGCCGCCATGAACCCCAAAGAGCCCGAGAACAGCTCCCAGACGCGACAGAGATCACTCTTCCCGGCTCGACCCTGATTTGATGCTCAGAGACAATTTGAGTAGTAAGTCGATTTGATATTGCAATGTACAATAGAAATATAGAAATGCTAATACTGATAGACAGATCTTTGGTGATAAAATACGACTCATCGTCGCTCCTCATCGCCTGAGCAATTGAGTCGTTTCCACCACGATCCCATCTTCCTTGACTCTCCTAAAAATCCTTGTGAGATACATCCCGCGAAGCTTGGCCATGTTGACGTCCCCGGGAAGCATGTTAGCGTCTGGATTGAAAGTGTAATCTACACACATGGCCACACAGGAAAAAGGAAAAAAGAAAGGGAAAATTCAAGTTCGTTGTTAGGTTCGCGTTGTTTAGATAGAATTGAAAGAAAGGATAATGAAGTATCGTAGAAAAGAGTAAAACCTCAACGAGAGGGCCGAAGGACTCACCTAAGCAGTTTCCCAAGTCAGCGTTGTCGGGATTTTCATCCGTGTGCGGTAACCCGAGTCCTGAGCAATAAGGCGAAACGGGCGTGATAAATGGCCGCACGATGGTGAGAGAAGGGACTGTTGGCTAAAAAAAATAATCGCACACCTACTCACCGTGTCCGATCTCGTGGCACATGACGTACCTCCGGTGGCCGAAATCGGCATCCCCCAGGTAATACTCATTCATCTTGACGACGCTCGACACAATGAAACCCCTCCTATAGGACCTCTCGTTGATCCCGACCCATCCCGTGTCGCCGAAGTTGGCGTTGCACACTACTATGACCCCGTCGACCGTATTGCAATTGTTATCCACTGTGACCCTCTCGGTCGTCAATTGCAGCGCGTCGCTCTCCCGCCAGTCGTCAACTGCGATCTCGAATTCCGCCTGCCACGTGTCATCCAGCGCGTTCTGCAACGTCAGGTGCAGACCGCCATTGTCTCTTTCGATGTAGTCGTTGTCCCAAGGCACAGCTTGCCGGAGCAAGGGATCGTAGCCCTCGTTGTCGCGTCCGTTAAGGACGTCCAGGAAGCTACCGATGTCCCTCTCCGTCCAAAGGTCGCTCGTCACCGCCCAAATGTCCTGGAAACCCTCCTGAGCCTCCTCCCAATTCTGCGGCTCTTTGAGTCCATACTTCCAAGTGAGAAAGCTCGTGATCATGAGGACGATGAGTGTGACGAGGGCCATGTTCACGCATGTTACTTCCCGGTCGTATCGGTCGGCGCAGCGCGTGTTCTTCTTCGTTTTCGTCGCAGTTTGGGAGGATTTCCTACTCTTCTTCTCGACGGGGGGCGTAGGACATTCGCCGGCCTCGCTGTCATCGATGGAGGAGATGAGCGACGAGCCCGCTGGCTCGACCTTTTTATTACCGCAGTACCATACCATATTCGAAGCGTATATTTAATTGCCCAATGAATGTAGAGTTCACAGTGTTGTCACTATCCAGTGAAAGTGTCGTCACTTATTGAGGGAGAACTGAAAGTGCCATCGAATGTGTTGCAGAGTCTGTGCAATTTTATTATTCTTCGCGTCGAAATTTGTCTCCAGGCTTTGACATCCGGGAGTCATTTTTTTTTTCATACACGCTTCAAAAGGCATTTGCGATGACTTGTCACAACAGAGTGTCCCAGATTTTGATATCTGCGAGCTCACATAATACTTGCGAGTCTGCGTCTTTTCGAGAGTTGTACGTTCGGGCGCGGCAAACCGAAAAACCCATCAAAAAATGATGATTTTTGACTTTG
>JALLAZ010000656.1:0-13149 GCA_036939755.1 Stephanodiscus triporus | reverse complement strand
AGGAGGAGGAGGAGGAGGCAAGAGGAGGAAGAAGAGGCGCTCGCGCAGGGCCGTGGACTTCGACAACGTGCTACGCAGGATCGAAAGCCGCATCGAGGGGATGTGCGTCCTGTCCTCCTCCCCCTCTCCTTCGGGGGACGAATACGACGACGACGACGACGACGACCCGTCGTCCCCCGCCTCCCCCGACGGCAGGACGTGCTACGTCCTGAAGAGGCGCTTCGTCGACGATGGCGTCGCGCGCGTGGAGGACGCGTGTTACGTCCTCAGGGACGACGAACACGGGATGGGATGCGCGGTTTACACGATCGAGCAGAGGGAAAGCCTGCTCGCGCGACTCGTGAGCATTAGGGAACGACTCGTCGATTTCATCGAGGGGAGGGGGGGCGACGTGAGCGGGAAAGACGTCGTCGTCGATCCTACATCATCGACGACGACGACGACGAGCCGAGACGACGACGATGGCATGTCGGCCACCTCCTCCTCCCCGTCCCCCCCGCCGTCGTCGTCGTCGTCCTCGTCGAACGACGGGACGGAGAGGGGAGGCCGATCCGTCGATCGTGCGAAGACTGCGTTCGACCCGAGCCTGTACGTTCGCGAGGACGGCACGGTCGACTGGGACGGCGCGTTGCAGGATCGGGAGGCTCTCAAGAAGTTCGGCGGGGCGGTGTGGTCGAGGATAAACGGACAGGATCCGGAGGGTGCGAACGACGATCGCGGCGGAGCGGCGGGGGCGAACGGAGGGGGGGGAGGAGCGGTGGACGTCCCATCGTCGCACGCGGGACCGACGACTAAGGCCGTCACCGCGAGGATCGAGGAGACGGATGCTATACGGGAGAAACGGGAATCGCTAGACGCTCTGCGGACCGAATTACGCAGGATGGAGGTGGAGCATATACGACTACTAAATTCCGGTGAGTTTATTTTTTGGAGAGTCGATTTTCTCAACGTTTTAAGATCGGAATCGCCCACCCAAATGCTAACACATCGAAACATGTGTATAAACCCCCATCCCAAAAATCAAACGAGCAGCCATCAGTGCGGGACAGGCGGTGGCGAACGTCAACCTCGCGACCATCGACGCGTCGCTCCGGCAGCGGATACGCGAATCGTCCGACGGCCTCGATGCCAAGAAGGCCCAGGTGACTTTCCAGACACTCAACTACGAGCTCGAGCGTATTTACACCTACCTCGAGGGCGAGCTTGGCAACACATCGGCCAAGGGGTACATACCCCTGCAGGATCGGTTGAATGTCGCCGAATTCGGCCTGTTGGAATCCCAGGTGGACAGCTTCAACCGGCAGATCGAATCGGGCGAGGTTCTCGACGCAGATGTGCTGGCGGTGGTGGCGGATCAGCTCGTGGACTTCAAGAGACGGCTTGGCATCGATTATTACGTCACGGGATTGACGTTCGACATGGAGGCGGTACAGGTCTGGATCAAGGATATTTGGGTCAAGACGAAGAATGGGTTCACGTTTTACGTCAAGGGAACAAGGCTTTTCGTGGACGATGTGTTGTTCTGCACTAGTTTAATCCTCCGGGCCTCGCAGGGGTATACGCTGAAGCCGAGAGAGGTGCGAACCTTGCGGTGAGTTGTTTTGTTGTTGTCATTGGAAAGTATATTTGGATGAGATGCGTGCCTAATAATGTCTTTTTTGACGTTTCTTTCTGTCTGCACAGACGGACGTTCAAGGATACGATCACATTCATACCGGTGGTGATAATCCTTCTCATCCCACTATCTCCGATCGGTCATGTCCTGGTATTCGGAGCTATACAGCGGGTGTTCCCCGACTTCTTTCCTAGTTGCTTCACCGAACGACGGCAGAACTTGTTGGGTAAGTACTTACCCGATAAAATTTAGCTATATCTTGGAATTACTAACTTCACTCATTCAAACCCAATTCAATCCACTATTCTATGTTTGTGTTTTCCAACAAATCCAGAACTGTATGAGTCGACTGAATATTCGGCGGTTACCATCAATGAGAATTGGCAGGTAAGTTACACTTTATTGCACATCATTGATTGACCAAGGCTTGGATCTAACGTTATCCATCCACATCAATCGTGATGCATAGGAAAAACTTATCAGATTGTCTCAAGCGATTAAGATCCTCGTCGTCAGGCTATTCACGGAATTGTATACTTCCCTCGGGGGAGTTACGGTGAAAAAAAAGGACGACAACAAAGACAACCAAGGGCAGTCACAATAACTAATTATTTCAGTCTCCGCTACATAAACTCCAACACACCACTGCTGTTCCTTTCACGCTACTTTGAATGTTATTTTCACATCTCTTCGTACTTTAGTTTCCAACTTGTTTGTTCGACTTGAGATTGAAGCCACCTCCTCCACCTCCTTGTTGCCATAGATGACAACGTCATCATCATGGTGTTGGGAGGCATCTCGGTTTGTTCCCACTTAATTCTGATAAATGTTATACGTCATTCGTGTTATAAAATTAGTATGAACACCTCTAAGAGATATTTTCATTGCTTGTCACATCAGTGCAATATGCAGATCCAATCTTTGGCTGATTTTTCACTAAGGTGCATTATCTACATCAGGAACTGTGTCAAATGTACACATGAAACGAAGCACAAGTTACATGCTAAGCTAAGCTGAAGAAACAACAAGAGAGGCCAATGTCGCCGCTGCCATGGTGCCTCCGACATTGAGATCATTGAGCTTATCATCATCCTTTTGGGAGGAACAAGAAGGCACATGGGCATGGGGCAATTATGTCATGGTTTGGGATCACAATTCATACCCCATGTTCATGTTGATTGATGTTGATGATGATGGTGAAGGTGGAGGTATCATCAAAATTCAACTCATCCTTAGTAGCACACGTGTCACCTTCAATTTCTTCACTGCCACCTTTTCGTGGTCTTTTGCATTGGCATACATGAATCTAATGTGGGGGGGTGGGGGGTCACATTTTCACATTGGCATTTGTCAAGAACTGAAACTGAAATGACACCACCCTCGACAATAGATGGGATGATGATGACGATCTGGTGGGGTGGGATGATGATGCCAATGCCAATGACCAAATCTGAACAACAACTGAGGAATCCCCACAAGAGGAGGAGGAATCATCCCAAACAAGTAGTGGTGTAAGTAGAGGAGGGGCCAACTCCTGTTTTCATGCTGGAAGTGTCATGATGGAGAGAGGAGTTTTTTGGTTTTGGTTTGGCACGTTTCGGCGGTATCAAACTTCCACGCGTAAGCGATCCGAAAAAAAGACGTCGAAGCCAGACAGACGAAAAAAACAACCCAACACAGGCAAGAAACCTCCACCAACGCAACGCACACAATCATCACCTACCATAATTAATATTGTGTACGATATACGCCATAAAATATCATCAGAAAAAAAATCTCCGGACGGAACATGATCCCGACCACCCACGCGACCTCGCTCCGACGACATGCGGCGTGCCTCCTCGCCGCCGCCGCTCTCCTCCTCCGGCTCGATACCGTCCACGTCGGGGCATTCCAGGCGGTCAATCGCCACAACGGCGTCGTCGTCAACGATATCAACAACAGCCGCCGCCGCAGGAATAATCATGCAGCACGCCGCTCGGGAGGAGGCGGACCCCTCGCCGCCGAGTCCACGACGTCGTCGTCGTCGTCATCGTCCGCCTCCTCGTCCGAGGAACGAATACAGCCGCCTGCCGCCGCGTCGTCGTCGTCGTCGTCTGCCGCCATCGTCGTCGAGACCGACGCCCAGATACGCGATCGGATCCTGTCCGAGATCGATTCCGGCCTGCGTCGATTCGACGCCGTCGATTCCGCCCTCCTGCCATCCTACGGCGATCCCGACGAAGACCTCCTCCAGCTACTCGATAACGACGACGATCCAACGGCGATCGACGCGTCGACTCTCGGCCAATGGGACGAGGGCGACTTCGAGTCGAAATTCGACTACGAGTGGGATCCGAGCGCGGGGGACGCCGACCCGAACGATCGCGACGTCGGACACACGTACGCGGACGCCGTCGAGGTCGACGACGTGGGGAACGAGGTGGGATACGATCCGATATTTGGCCCGTCGAACGCGATCGACGATCGGACGATACTCGACCCTCCCGACTCCTACGTCATCGACGAGAGGACGAGGGACGAGCGGTCGGTCCCGCGGGACTTCCCCGACGGCGATCCGGAGCGAGACGCGAACGCGAACTTCGTGACGTTTCGCAAATCCCTCGGCATCGTCGAGACGTACCGCGACGAGCATCTCGGATCGGACGTGCCGCGTCACGTCGCGAAGTGGCACGGATATCCGGAGCAGCTGTCGTACCCGAGGAGGGAATACACGAACAACCGCTTCACGAGGCCGGAGGACAGGACCGACTTCGACGCACTCGGGCCCGCGAAAGCGCGCAAGGTCGCGGTGCAGATGGCGCGATCGAAGAACAACGAGTGGCTGCCGGCGGGCACGTACG
The DNA here is from genome assembly GCA_036939755.1 of Stephanodiscus triporus. Classification (NCBI taxonomy): domain Eukaryota; phylum Bacillariophyta; class Thalassiosirophyceae; order Thalassiosirales; family Thalassiosiraceae; genus Stephanodiscus; species Stephanodiscus triporus. The sequence goes on along the minus strand of JALLAZ010000656.1, from coordinate 8,691 downwards.
AGGCACATCGCGAGAGGACCACCGCCATATACAGGGAGAGGGGGATAATCGTTGGCACGACGTTGCCCGGGGAGGTCGACGAGATGATCGCGAATAGGATACGTCCGGCGTTGGACGTGTTGGGGGACGTCGTGGAATTGTTGAGCGTGGAGTGCGGTACCGTTTTCCGATTCAAGTATCACGGTCTAATCAAGAACAAGAGGGGTATGGAGGCCTGGGCGGGTGTGTTGATTAGGGATTGCGACGTGGATTGTACCGGGGTGGTATTCGAGACCGGGTGGAGGAAGAGGGATCCGTATTACGACGGCGGCGATAAGTGGTACGGTCCGTATTGAGAGAAGCTGGACAGGGCGGGTGGGGGGATAGGGGGGGATAGGGGGTGGGGGGGTCTGAGAGATAGAAGAGAGAGAAGAGGATGGGGAGAGAGGGAGGGGGTCCGAAGACGGATGGGGGGGGTGGGGGCAGGTAACTCGATTTTTTTCGAAATATAAATTACGAAAATCACGGCGTCGAAAATCCCCGGTCCGTCGTGTATTTTGGCACAACCGGCGAATTATGTCTTTAATTAAGAGGGAAGTGTAATAGTAAGAGGTCATAGGATGTCTCATTGACTGAGCCCTTTATGGGGAAGATAGATTTTGCACCAGATGCCAGACGGAACATGCTGGATGTTGCAGTGCCAACGGAGGATCACTTCTTTCTCTTCAGTCTGTTGGTGCCGACACCAATCCCTGCTTCCTCTTCTCGAGCACCATGTGCGCGGCCATCTTGGCAGCCGCTACCACCTCGACATGGGTGCCGCCGTTGAGTGTGATCTCCTTGACCTCTGCGAGCGCCGCTGCCCTGGCCCTGAACGTGACATCATCCGTTCTGTCGGTGGCATTTGTGCCCACCTTCTCACTTCTCGTGGAGATCATGGCTGTGTCATCGCTCTTCATCTTTGGCTTGGTCTTGGTTCTCATGGCTTGTACACACCTTTTAGGGGATCGCTCGCGCCGTGTGAAAGAAGTGTCCTTTCTACATACCCAGGTGTGATGTGGGGCTGCCACATTCTTAGAAGAGGACGTAATTGAAATCTTACTGAGTCTACTGTCAGAATACTGTGCACTTGAATCGTTCAATGCTTTAAAACCGTTCAACGCATTTCGTTTTCAATTTTAGATATTTCACCGTTATAGCAAACTGCCATTGAGTGTGTAATTCACTGCCTTCATGTTGCTCCTTGCATTAACTCTCACCCTGATGTTATTCCAATGAATGACGCTGTAATCATTGACACTTTCTGGAATGAATTCAAATCATTCCAGAACTGCGACCGGCCTTATCATGAGCCCCATAAATGGGCTGGTCCGGACGTGTTCACAGAAGGTTATATCTCTGGCATGAAAAATATTCAATTCCTTACACAACTGTGTTGGGATTTGTGGCATGTCATGTCACATCAAAGCTTTGTAATTTTGGGCCCGCAGAGAGGAGTTGGGGTGGAGTTAAACAGATAAAGACAGGGCAGAGGTCACATCTGAGTGGCTGGTGAGGAGTCAACCAAAAAAAGGAGTATTATCTAGTATGTTTCGTCAAAGATAGAGCAGGCAAAAATTCACCGTGAGAAGATGGAGAAATAGATGCGGTGGGAAAAGATGCAATGTTTGGAGATAAGATCTTGCTTTTAATTTGCACCTTGAAAAGTTTGGGGTAGATATAGCCACATTAAACAAACCAGCAGTCCAGCGCATATTTTGGGCATGTGTAGAAGATTGGGAGCAAGATGCTCAAAAGAAGAATGATTGTGTGGCAGAGGCACGGCTGCTTGCAAAATACAGGGGTCATGTTTTTGTGGATCCTGACACCGAGAAGACATCCACTGTGTATTAGAAGAATATGGAGTTTCGTCAGGGTAGAAATAATGGATGGTTTGTGCTTGCTGTATGTTCGGACCAGGACGACAGCGATGACTTTGAGGCAATCTCGCTGGAAGTTGCTTGCAAAGTGATAGGGGATACTCCCCAGGCTGATGGGATGATGGTGCTATGGGAGGGATATTTTTTTCAGGGGGTACTAGCCCTTTTCTCATTAATAATTAGATAATACTTTGCTCTCACCATGATGATATAGCATTCTTCTTAACATGATCTTATGCTTGCATCACATAGCGCTGACATGTCGCCTGCCAACGCGACGCCAACATGACATCGACATGGCATCTGAGGAGTCGACATGGTTTGATGTTGCCAACATAGTCTATGTCTGTGCTGACATGTTGCGTGACATGTCGGCATGTCTGTCGTTTGGGGGGAAAAATCCCCGACACGACGCCGACATTATCGACCAAGGGCGGCGGCGGTGACGATCGGCAGCCTTGAAAATTTTTGGAGCCAATGAAGTAGGCCTGTGCCGTAATGTTGAATTCTTAGTGGCAATGAAAGTGAAGCCCCAAAGCAGAAGCCAAAGGCATGGGCAGGGTACCTCGTCATGCGGCCGAACGTCGAAATCGGCGATGTGTTACCAGTCGTTGAAACGGCATGGGCAGCACACCTCGTCGTGCGCGTGCCGTAATGTCTAATTTTTTTGTGCTGCTGTATGAAAGTGCAGATTTACATTCCACATGGGAATAGTGTGCTCTTGTCTATTTACTTGCCTATGTACATATGTTGTCTGTCCTTGGTCCGTCATGTCGGAAAATAGAGACACAAAAGTGTGCTGACACACTAAAAACCATGTTGCCAAAAATGGCCTGTAGGGACAAAAATAGGCGGCATTTAGCCTTGTCGGCGACATGTCGCTGACATTCATTACCAGCCAAGTTTTTGTAGGCCGGGGGGGGGCTCTTTGTACTCAGTGAAACGAGCTTCTTGCAAAGTGAACTGGCAGGTTTTCAGCAAGCATGACAAAACTTCGAGGCTCGGAAAAAGTGCGCTCTTCCCGCCATGCCACCACAAAACACAAAAACAATGCGCCGAGAAAAAAAAATGATGAAATCATCATTTTTGTTTTTTGTCCATGTTCATGTCACCTGAAAAAGAAAGGGGGGCGAATCATGATCGAGCGTCCACGGCACCATCATAATATCATCAGCAATAAAGCCACACATTAGTCTCAGGATATTCGCACCACACAAACATCAGTATGCGTCCTCCCTCGTCCTCCTCCCCCGAGATGCCGACGTCGCCGATGGCCGCGACGGCGACTGCGACAACGCGCCGCGACGAGGACGACGACGCCCCCGTGGACGGTCGCGACGACGGCGCACTCCTCGTCGATCGCGTCGACGTCGACGACGACGTCGCCGAGCTTCTCCTGACAGGCGTCGACCCCCGTCGCCTCGCGGTCCTGTCCTGTCGAATGCGCGGCGACGGCGACGCGAATACGAAGACGACGACGACGACGACGGGATTCGACGTCGGGTCGCCCCCCTCCCGGTCGACGAGGTCGGTGGTCTCGCCCCTCGGTGGAGGAGGGGCGGGAGGTGTGGGAGGAGGAGGAGGAGGAGGCGAGGTAGTCGTCGCCGTCCGTTCCCCCGCCCCCGCCGGCGCCGACGACGAGGGCGGGGACGCGTCGCAGTCGTCCTGTCGTACCGTCCAGCGCGCGAACGTGACGCCCGGCGGCGCCGACGCGGCCATCGTCGTAGGGAGCGGCGGGAGCGGCGGGAGGAAGAAGAAGGGCACTCCGTTGTGGAAACCCCCCTCGGCGATAATGGGCGGCGGCGGCGGCGTCGGCGGCGTCGGCCGGAGGAGGGGAGGAGCGAGGTCGTCTTCCTCCCCCCCGCGGGCCGCGGGCGGTGGAGGAGGAGGAGGAGGAGGAGGAGGGACGAGGTCATCGTCCTCCCCCCCGCGGGCCGCGGGAGTCGCGGCCGGCGGTCGGGGCCAGTCCTCCTCCCCGGCTGCTTCTCCTCCTCCCCCCCTCCTCCCTCCTCCTCCTCCTCCCGCCGCGGCCCCGATCGTCCCTCCTCCCCCCGCGATCGCCACGACGACGACCGCGACTGCCGCCACGACGTCGTCGACGACGGGCGCCGCGGGAGAGTCGTCCAGGAGCGAATCGCGCGACACCCTCCACTCGTACTTCGGCGGCAACAACGCGACCGCGTCGACGTCGTCGGGACACGCCGTCGCCGCCAACAACTCCAACCCCGGATCCCGACGGCAGCAGCAGCAGCAGCAGCAGCGGGAGGGCGGATCGTCGGCGGGACCGCACCACCACCACCACCACCGCGGGAACCAGAGAACTCTGCACTCGTTCCTCGGCATCGTCGGCGACGGCGGCGGCGGCGGCGGGAGGAAGCACGGGGGTGTCGGAGGGGGGGACGGGGCGGGAGGGGGAGGGGTCGACGCCTCATCGTCGTTGTCGTCCGCCGCGGTCGCGACGGCCCCGTCGATGTCGTCGTCGATGTCGTCGTCGAGGCCTTCCCCCTCCTCGGACTCGCGCGCCAAGAGGAGGAAGACGTCGTCCTCGTCCAAGTGCCCCCCCCCCGTCGACGCGTCGTCGTCGTCGTCGTCGGCCGTCGTCGACGAGACGGAACTGCGGCGGCGGGGGGAGGAGGAGCGATCCGTCTCCGTCGAGGTGCGTCGACTTCGGGAACAGGTGACCGACCTCCTCGGACGCCTCGACGAGGCGAACGCGCGCAACGACGCGATACGGAACAACCAGACGCTGATGGGGGCAGAGCTCCAGCGTCGACTGCGCCGTCGGGAGGCGGAGCTCGAGGAGGCCCGGAGGGCGGGGGAGGCGCGCTCGGCCGTCGCGATGCGCGCGATGGAACGACTGGTGAATGAGGGGATCGAGAGGGAGGGGAGGGAGACGCGTCAGAGCCTCGCGAGCGACGGCGCGAGGCTGGGGAGGCTGACGTCCTCGAGGGTGGGGGGTGGAGGGAGCGGTATGATGCGATCGCAGACCACGACGATCGAGACGTGGGAGGACGGATACGCCCCCAACGCGATCAGGACGAGACGGAACGAGCTGCGAACGAGGAGGGAGGGCCTGGAGAGGCGTTGGGAGGATCTGACGAGGGAGCTACGGGGCGTCGCTCCGGCGGCGACCGCGGCCGCATCCGATGCGACGACGTCGAGCGACGGGTCGAGATTATCGTTGTCGACTGCAACCAGCCTACCGATCGGGGATGCCCCGTCGGGCGCGGCGATGGACGACCTCGATCGAATGGAGGCCATGGAATCGATCAGGATGCATCTCGAGGAGGTGAAGAAGAAGGAAATGGATCTGGACGGAGAGGAACGGGCGTTGAACATCGAAAAAAGGGCGCACGTGAGGGCGCTGAAACTAGTGTCGAACGAGGACTCTTCCAAATTTAGGGCCCGACGAAAGGTGAGCGACGGCCACTTTGCCCGTGCGAAATTAATATTCGATCCTTCGACTCGAAATTCTCAAATCTCTTTCGTTCGCGTCCGCGGTTTACGTCTCCTTTCAGCTACACGATCGATACGTCCTGATGAACCTCTTGGGCAAGGGTGGCTTCTCCGAGGTTTGGCGGGCCTTCGACCTGCACGACGCGCGGCACGTCGCCGTCAAGATCCACCAGCTGGAATCGTCGTGGTCGGACGCCAAGAAGGAGAATTACACAAAGCACGTATCGCGCGAGTACGAGATCCATCGCGAGGTACGACATCCCCGAATAGTGAGCCTGTACGACGTGTTCGAGATCGATACCGATTCGTTCGCGACGGTCCTGGAATGCTGCGGAGGCACCGATTTGGACACCCTGCTCAAGGATAGGGGTCGATTGCCGGAACGCGATGCGAGGGCGATACTGCTGCAGATACTCTGCGGGATGAGATATCTCAGCGCCCCGTCGGCCGACGGAAGGCGTCAAGGTATCATTCACTACGATCTCAAGCCCGGGAATATATTATTCGATGAACAGGGGAATGCCAAGATGTACGTGCGTCTTTTGAAAGAGTTTGATGTGTTCTTGTTGTTCAGATTGATATTGTTCGATGATAATCTCACTGAATGATTCGAATTTTCACGCAGTACGGATTTTGGCCTGAGTAAGATCGTGGACACAGTCGATGATGGCGATAGTATGGAATTAACGAGTCAAGGAGCCGGGACTTATTGGTATTTGCCTCCTGAGTGTTTTTTGATGGATCAGGATGTTAGGATTAGGTGCGAAAGCCGAGTCGCGAGAAATGAATTCCATCTTGTGAATCCCCGTCTAAGAAAGAATAAATTCTCTTCGTTCTTTCTCCTTCTCCAACCTTCACTTCGCAGCAATAAAGTTGACGTCTGGTCAATTGGAGTAATCTACTATCAAATGATATTCGGACGGCGTCCATTCGGTGACGGACAGTCTCAGGACCACATCCTGCGAAATCAAACGATGCTTCACGCGACGGAAGTTCACTTCCCATCCAAGCCTTTGATTACGGAGGAGGGAAAATCATTCATAAGAGATTGTCTCACCTACAATCAAATAGACCGTCCGAACATTGGCCAGCTTTGCGAACACAGCTATTTGAAGCTCGCAACCTTGTAGAAGAGTAGATACGCCTTGGTGATTTAGAAATAGTGCACATGTATTAATCTCATCTGAATGGCTTGTCCGTTCAGAGGACATTCAGCGTAACCTTCCCAATAAACAATGAATCAGGACTAGACAATAAACTTTTTCTAAAAGATCACCAACATCGAACACGCAAATGTAACGACGATATTGACCTTCTGAGCATCGGTGTGTGGTTGTGGGGGGGGGGGCTACATGAGACCCAAGCATCGCCTTGGCTGACCCTGGTATTTGTTTCTTTAGTCTGGGCTTTCTATTGGCGGACTTAGAGCGCATCATACCTTCTTATCTCAGAGTATGAGTAGTCTGGTGTTCCGACAAACCTACGTGAATGAAAATTTCATGACGCGACTGTCTCGACCCTTCATCTCCCTCCTCCTCGTTCCGTCGTCTCTGGCCATGGTTCCTCCTTGAATAGTTCCACTATTGAGTAATGCAAAGGATTGCAAACTCGCATCGTTCCCATCCTCGCCGATGCAACACTGTAGGATTATAACTTAATTTAGGAAAATTCTTAAACAACAGAGGACACACTAGAGCACGAGAAGGTGGGATTCGGCATTTGCAGAGGTGGAAGATGTGGGCCAAATTCTGTGGTGATAATCAACCCACCACCCACCACCACCCACCACCACCCACCACCACCCGCGCGAAAAATGATAATATATCTCATCCTCAAATGCTCAGGTTCAACGAGAGTCCCAAATTCCCCGGCCCGACGCCGTTCGTGAAGCCGTTCGGGCCTAGCATCGGCGCGTACTCGTCCGGGACGCAGCTAAGTTGGAAATTCGCCCTCCCGCTCTGATAGCTCCCCTGCAAGTTGAAATTCGTGTCGGGGATGCGATACGCCACCCCCACGTTCCAAGGCGAATTCTGGCCGTACAGCTGCTGCTGCAACTGCTGTATCATCTGCTGCTGCTGCTGGAGGAATTGCATCGCCGTGCCTTGCTGACTCGAGGATTTGACCTGCACGTCGATCAGCTTGCGCGATATCGACGCGACGTCGTTCATCGCGGATCGGAGCGAATCGCGCTCGTTCTCGTACGTGAAGGACGTCGTCGACGTCCTACGGGGGGTCGACGACTCGGCGAGTCGCACGAACGCCGCGTCGGCGATGAGCATCGACTCGTAGTCGGACCCGTCCGACGTCGTGCGGGACGACGACGACCTGTAGGACGCTAGGGCGGCGTCGCGATGGAGGGCGAGCTGACGCAGGTACAGGACCTCGAGGGGGGCGTCGAGCGCGGCCTCGAGCTCGCGGAGGCCGCGCTCGTAGGACGACGACGACGACGACGACGAGGGGGAGGAGGAGGACGACGATCCCCCCCCCTCCTCGGCGACGGACCTCGCGTATTCCTCGATCGCGGTCGTGTATATCTCGTCGGCCTTGGATCCGAAATTGGTCACGGGAGTGCATTCGTCGACTATCCTGCGTCGAGCCTCCTCGATCTGGGGGATGGTGATGGTGGGGGGTGGGGGGGGGTCGGTCGTTTCGTGTGTGCGCGGATTCGTGTGTAGATGGATGCATGCGAAGAAGAAAATTGAGGTGGTGGGGGAGGAGGAGCGGAAAAACACACAAGCGATTATTAGACGACTGAGGCCAACTAGGGAACAAAAAAAAAATCGAATGCGGCGTGTCGTCTGATTCGTCAATATAAAAAGAAAGGCGAATAATAACACAACATATATATATATTGAAAGGGGCGCGTTTTCCTTTTCGCCGCCCTCACCTTGACGTACGCCCCCTCGATCGCGCGTTTCTTGGCGGCGTCGACCCTCGCGTCGTAGTAGTCGGACGACGATGCGCCGCCCCTGGGCATCGCGAGGACGACGAACGACGACGACGGACGAAGAAGTCCCGACGAGCCCGAGCTCGATGCCGTCGTCGTCCAGGTCGAATAGGAGGGGGCGGCCGAGGCGGTCCTTCCCACGGTGGCGATGGAGGCGACGACGATGGCCGTCATCGAGCGGAAGGCGGCGTTCCTCATCCCTGTTGTTGTTGTTGTTGTTGTTGTTGTTGTTGATGGAACGGCAGGCGGCTACTCTCTTCTCTATGGTGTAGCTCTCTATTATCTGCTCATCAACAAACAAAACATAGCTGATGCGCCGCGTGGAAGTGAAAATGCGTTTGCACTCACCATACAAACGTAGGAATCAAGTACTTCGTCCCCGCCACCCAC
>JALLAZ010000655.1:0-13030 GCA_036939755.1 Stephanodiscus triporus | reverse complement strand
GGGATGCGATTGTAGATGACCCCCCCGATAGCGAACTGACGACCGAACCGGATGACGAGCGAGTCAAAGAGCCATCGACCGACGTGGACGACGAGCGGCGTGAAGAGCCATCGACCGACGTGGACGACGAGCGGCGTGAAGAGCCATCGACTGACGTGTACGACGAGCGGCGCGAAGAGCCAGCAACCGACGTGGGCGACGAGCGGCGTGAAGAGCCATCGACCGACGTGGAGGACGAGCGGCATGAAGGGCCATCAACCGACGTGGGAGACGAGCGTTGCGAAGAGCCATCGACCGACGAAGCAGACGCCGGTGTAACACGTCCTGTCCGACGTCGCTTCGCCAAACAGTCGCGAGTGTCAGATAAAATTGGATTATCCCTAGCATTCACCCTTGCCCGACCGGATGAATGCGATTGGAAGGAGCTGTGTAAGAGCCGACCGGTGGTGGCCATCGAGACAGCCACCGACGACGACGACGGTGGTGCATGCTCGCTGGCGACGGCCTTTATTTTTTGTGCAATGATATCAAAACCGGTCACCGCCGGAACGCCAATAGAGGGCATGACGAGACAGTGGCGTGGGATGCGAACACGACGGTGGACGCGTCAACGACGGGGAACACGAACACGACGGTGGGCGCGACTATGACGAAGGACTATGACGAAGGGGACGTGGATGGGCAATGGCGGATTGGTGCAACAAGAGGGCAACAAGCCTCACAAACCATGCAAATAACACACATACAGGAGGGCCCCAAAGAGGGACTTGGTACAGTGGGCAAGGCGACACCGAGCGGCCAGTGTCATTCCGCATGATGGTGGAAGCTTAAGTCTGAGCGGATTTTGAATGGGGGGGGGGGTCTTGCTGCTACACAAGATTGCGTTTTTGGCGAAAATTACCATGGTGGGACGCTAGCATTAAGGAGAAAGGTGGCTGCCGAAAATGATTTTAGCCTCCGCAGAGGTTCTGGTACAAATCCTACATACGGGAGGCCATTATTGTGATGGGTGCCAGGATACGCCTGTCTGTACTGCTAGTTACAGACAGTCGTTAGCTGGTATCCAGATATGGGTGGGGTACCCCCTTCCCTTCCCGTCCTCCACGATCCTGCCGTACTACGGAACATACGTAAAGCCATATTAATTCCTGCGCCTCCTCTCTCTGTCCCTAGTGTGTCTGAACTCTGCCAGCCGCCCTAAATAATCCACAAGTATGTACGAAATGGAAATCTACCCCCGCCAGAGGCCAACAAATGATGAGCTCGACTTTTTATCCAAAGCGGAATAACAGGACCTGTGATGCCTGTCGACTTTGATGAGGCAAATGATGACGACAGCAGCCAGGCGAGCGAGCTCTCTGGGAGTGGCGACTTGATTTCTGAAATTTGTCAATTCTCATGTGACATGGCACAGATGGAAGTAACGATATGAAATCGGCGACGCCATCTTATAATATTATCCGCAGACAGTTTTATGTCTTCTCAGGGCCTTTTTGTCACTATACATATCGTTTATCCTCGTCCGACATAGGGCATCTGACTGGCCATGACGGTCATGTTGAAAACATTAGCCCCTAAAGGCAATGCCGCCATTGAAAAAACTGCTTTTGCGGCATCCTCCACCGAAAAGCAAGGTTCCGGCGCAATCGTACCGTTGGCCTGAGGCATCCCCGCGCTCATCGAGTAGGCGGAACCCCCGACGGCCTTCGTCATGTCGCTGTTCACGTTACCGAAATCGATCTGTCCACAGGTGATATTTGATCTCCTGCCGTCGAGCGCGATGCACTTCGTCAACCCGAGGACCGCGTGCTTCGATGCCGTGTACGGCGCCGAGCCAGGACGCGGAGTGTGCGAACTAATGGAACCGTTATTTATGATGCGTCCTCCCTGTGGTTGCTGAGTCGACATGAGCCGCATGACTCCCTTGGCCATCCTCCAACATGCGGTGACGTTCGTGTCAATTACTTTCTGGAAGTCGGCGGAATCGATATCCTCCACCGAGGAAGGTGCGATATTGATCCCAGCGTTATTGAAAAGGAGATCTACTCTCGCAAATTGCGATTGGATGCATCCCATGAGCCGCCGTACGTCGTCTTCGTTCGTAACGTCCGTGGGCATTGTCAGGATGTCAATCTCTGCGCCAGAGAATTCCTCGCAAAGTTCCTTGGTCGCCACCAACGGTTCAGGCCGTCTCCCCACCAATACCAAGCCAACTCTCAGCGACTTTCCGTCGCCATCGTTGCCTCTTCCGTCCACTCCACCCCAGCCCCCCCTGGCCAGTTGCACCGCGACGGCGCGTCCGATCCCACTCCCGCCGCCGGTGATGAGCGCCACGACGCGATCGCGATTGGGCTCGATCGCGGCGGGCGGGGGCGCGTCCTCTTCCATCGCCCTCAGCGCGACGCCCTCGGCCAATGCGCGCGCGAAGTCCTCGCAGTACTCGCGGATCATGACCTCGACGGCAGGCGCGGGAGGCGCGCCCAGGGCCAGCGCCCTCCCGGAGTTGACCTTCGTCGGGAACGATCCCACAATCTCGCTCAGCGTCTCGTCCACGTCGTACGCCAGGCGCCCAAGCCTCGAGGAAGAGTCGGGCTCGACCAGGCTCGCCATCGCCCCCGCGAGCTGCCCGAGGGAAACCGCCCTCGTCGGGAGGAAAACCGTCCTGTCGTGCCCCAGGAGACGATCGACGTCGTCCGGGGCGGCGTCGTGCACGGCAAGTATCCCACCTATGGCGGCACGGTACCCCGTGACGGCGTGGAGCACGTCCGACCCCAAGGGGAGGACGACGTCCTTCCCCGACAGAGGCTCTCGCACAACAGCAGAGAAGCAGGAAGTGGTGGCTGCGTTCGGAGCACCCGGCCTGACGACGACTGTGGGGAGTCGCACCCCCCGTCCGTCGCAAAACCCTCGTCGGGAGTAATCCGCGAGCAACAGCTCGGCGCAGGCCTTAGTGGTGCCGTAGGTGGTGTGGGGCGCGGAGCGGGTCGCGTCGGAGATGGTGTCGTCGCGCGTCACCCAGTCGGCGTCGCGGCCGGCCCCGACGGTGGCCCCGGCCGACGAGAACATGAAAGTAGGTCGCGGGAGGGGGGGGGGATGCGCCTCCCGCCACTCGCGCGTGGCCTCGAGCATGTTGATCGTCCCCTGGAGGTTCACCCTCAGGGCAAGGTCGGGGGGCGCGCCGCTCATCACGGCCCCCAAATGAAACACGGACAGGCCGCGACGGTCATCGTCCTCCCCGTCGTCGCCGCCGCCGCCGCCGCCGCCGCCTCCCCGGTTCTGCACGCCGATTATGGACCTGCAGTAGTCGACGTCCGACACGTCCCCCACCTCGAACCGCAGGGCGACGCCGCCGGCTCGAGCGGACGACTCCAGGTCTTCGAACAGGTATTCCTCCGGCTCGACGATGTCGGCGAGGACGATCTCGACGACCCTCGCGCTCGCGACGGACCCCGATCGAAGGCGCCGGCCCCTCTTCAGTATCTCCCTGGCGAGGACCTGGCCGAGGAATCCACCCCCGCCGGTGATGACGACCTTCGTCGTTATGTCATCCGCGTCCCCCTCCTTGCTCGGCAACATGTTTTTTGGTAAATTATTATTTTATTGGCGGGAATGCCCCCCCCCAAAAGATTCCACTGCCAACAACCGCGCGCAATTTCTGTTACCATAGTACGTAGATAGATAAGTACCTAAGTACTCACTTCTACTCCTATCGCTAGATACATGCCAGTGACGATGGGATTATTAGAGGTTATGAGAACACTTCTACTCCTATCGCTACATGCCAGTGACGATGGGATTATTAGAATTTCAATCCTTTTTTCTTAAAAAGTTATGTTCCCACTCGTACATAAATGGACACCATAAAACACGCGGCTAGCAAGGCAATACATTGTGCGGTCTGCTGGCATGAATGGGCTGGACGCGTCGCCGCGTAAAAAGCTGTCGTTCACTCCGTGGGTCAAGTTCCCGCCGGAGAGTGCGTCGGCGTGCGCAACATGCGAATGCGAAAGCCACAACGACGAGGTGGAAAGTTTGGACGGGATCGACTCTTCGGAAACTGCAAACGACGAGTGCATAGGGAATGGATCGAATGGCAATAACGGACGCGCGAAAGCCGCAGAAAAACATAGAGACGTCCTCCTCTTCTTCCGTCTTTTTCTATCGAGTTCTTCTGCCAGCCCGCTCCAGCCGATTGCAGTCCTCCAGTCTCGGTACGATGCCATTCAACGCCAACAGAACAAACAAGCGCACTCCAAAAGCATTAAATCATGGTTCCGATTTCATCCATCTGGGGCTCTTCATGATTTGTGGTGGACTTCGGATATTGTCATCCCATGTGATGTAGCCGCGATATGGAATGTGAATCCAGTTCATGGCTCGGGAAAATTCCCTTTGTCAACATACCAAACAGAACTGCTGTCGAAGGAAACTGATGGGGGAAATTCGCCTTGTCGTGTCCCGCTCGGCCATCTTCTTCTTGATTTGTGCGGAGAGTGGAGGCAATATTCAAATACAGTCCAGTTCAAATCGAAGAAAGCAGCTCAGAAAAGCGCTGCTTTGAACCTATTAATTGCTGTAGATCTAGGGGAACAGCCTGACTACGACTGCGATTCGTCGGGCTGGCTTACGAACGAAACAAGGAGCGATGTGAAGGAGGATGGGATGGTCTCAAATGGTAGCAAGCCAAATGAACGATTTCAATTGCAAAGCATCCGCTACTATGGTGCAGTCCAAAATCCTCACGGCGAATTCGTATCTAATTGTAATCCGTGTGCGATGCAGTGCATTGTGTCTGTCAAAGATGTACACTGCAACGATCCCAATGAATCTCTTCTTGAAGTATCTAGCGATTTCCACCAGAGTACGGATGATTCATTCAATGATGCCTTCGTCAAGTTGAACCGTGGGATGAAGGCTCGTGGAGCAACGAACGATGACAGTGACTACATCATGTCTGCGATGAGTGTTTCTAAACCAAATATTGCATATGAGGCTACACTGCCGAAATGGGCAACTGCAAAGTTTGAATCAAAGGTCTTCTTGTTGGAATTGGTCTTTCTAGCGATGAAAGAAGGGAATGAGATCCCACTATCAGAAGCCATCGGTCTCGATGCGAATGTAGCCACACGGATCGGTGTTGTTTGCGGTTGCGGTGTGTATGATGATGGGTACAATGACCGAGACAAGCTTTCGGCTGATTTTACTCTGTCATCGGCGTTATGTTCCGTCGTCAGCGGTGAAAACGTTCGTGTTATGATGACTAATCAGACTGAAGTTACAGTTTCAGAAATGACCCAACAGATAGAGCAAGCGTCTCCGTTAATAAATCTCGGGGAGGGGGGATGTCCTATCACATTGACCAAATGCTTCAATAAAGTCCTTTTTGACCATGGCAAGACGTATGGGATGGGGCCACCGGTTTTTGGTGATTTTCTACCGAGGATGTCCGAAGACGACCTCGTGCCTGGTGGCCGTCGATCATACATGTTTGTTCCGCTGTGCCCAAGGTCAACAAGTGCAACAAAAATAGAAATCGATTGGAAAGTCGTGTCAGATGTTGTGCGCCACAAACCTTTGGCAACGGCCGAAAGGATTCCTCTATCCCAGCTTCGAAATCGATTTCTTATTCAACCCACTGGATTTGGAGGGCGGGTGTTCATAACTAAGATAGCTGAGAATGAGGATGATTCTTCAGAGACCTCAACGTCGCCGCTTTTTCCTGGAAACATGATTTCACTACTTTCTGACCACTTAAAGGAAAAAACGTTGTTGTCGTTTGAGGGGCTCCAATTATCAGAAATCACACATGTCCGGTATTACAAGCAGTTTTGGAAATATTCCATCCGTTGTTGCTCCACCCCTCTCATAGCTGCGCTGCCAGTAGCTGGATTGTCATATGAGCAGCATGAGTCGACAATTTTCCATCGAATATATGGAGAGGCTACATTGACTGCAACATTTGACCTGTCATCTCAGAGATCTATCTCGAATCTTCTCGCTTCTCGTGGTCTGCTAGTTCCAGAGCTAACTCTTGTCCTCCCAATGCCACGAGATTTTTTGTACCTCTGCCAACGAATGTCAAACTACGTTGGAAAATTAGAGCGAAACTACCTGCTGCGTTTGTTTGCAATGAGATTTTGTGAACTTCAAAGAAATAATGTTTCGCTGGTTTCGATTCCAGTCTCTATTACCGACATTGTGCCCTTGATCGACAAAGCCACTAGGGGAGACGTGCAAGAAGCAGAAAGTACAACTACTTATGTACGGGGTCATGAACGGTTGGAAACACTCGGGGACAGTGTCTTATTACACTTTATTGTTTTGAACTTGTTCGTAAAGATGCACTCTAGCACGACTGAGTTTGTATTGGATATGTTTGAGCAAGTGATAACTAATCAAGGGAAAAATATGGTCCTTTTCAAAGCAGCCTTGCAAATAGGACTGCACAGATTGATCAATGCGGGTATTTCGTCATCAACGAAATCATGGAGAGCTTTTTACCAAGCATGTAACGAAAGACCGACAATAGAAGTAGCGAAAAAACAATTGAGTGACACACTAGAGAGCCTGATCGGGGCCACTTTCTTGCTTGACAAATCTGGATGTATGACAGTGGGATTACTCAACGAGATCGGGCCGTGTTTCCCAGATAATTTTGCGCCAGGCGTCAGTGATAACCACATTGGCATTTGGTTCTGTGGCAAAGGAACCTGTCTTACTGCAGGATATCCATTCCATGAATGTCCAGGAACCGCCGAGCTGGAACAAATAAATGGCATGCTACAACGTTATCCCCATGTTCATCTCATATTACAAAGAAAGAGTGCTGCTTTCTGTCGACTTCTAGGAGAACGAATCACCTGCATAGATCGATTACAAACCCTTCAGTCAGATTCAATATCGTCTTTGCTGCTGCACTCTGCGCTATTCGACGATAGTCTTGACAACGAGGAGAACAATCCAGACTGCATTGGCCTGGAAAGCCTTGCCAAACTCAGAGACAAAATTTTTAACGTTGGTAATGCTGCTCTGCAACTGAGTATTGTATCTGAGATTTACCATCTCTATCCTGCCAGCACCTCGGGGGATATTCATTTGATGAAAACTGTGTTGATGTCGCACGATTCTCTTGCGTATATTCTCATAAAGAACAGATTTCACGAGTGCCTGTTTGATGAAAACGCTGATGCCACCATCACTATGAAGGATTACATGGATGAAGCAGATCTGTTGGGGTCCAAAGAGTGGGCGAAGAACGGAGGTTGGTTCATCCATGGAGGAAGCGAGGAATTTCAGATGCGTGTTCAGCGCCATGGCTACTATAGTTGCCCGAACCCTCAATACATGGGTCTCGCTGCAGGACGGCTCATGGGTCACTTGAAGAAGCTTCCGAACAATGCTTCAGAAGACTTGCAATTTTCTATGAAGTCCATTATTGGCGCAGTTGCGTTGTCAATCGGGGTCAAAGATGCCTGGGAAATGATTCGGCCATACTTCTTGGAACTGATGATGTTGTCCCCGGATGAATTGCGGATGAGTTTCGCTGGTATCTCCGACCTTGTATCGCTCTATCAAAAAGGAAGGAGGTGAAAAGTAACGACATCCAACACTCAGTACGGACAAAGACAAAGATAAGACTACCATTTTGTTGGCTCCTGGCTCCTGGCGATGCCATTATTCAGGGATACATCGCCACATCGTTCGATGAAAAAATCATCAATTGAACTGGAAACTGTAATATGTAGAGTACTTTGTAAAGCATAATAACCTACAAAACATTAGATACTGTTGCGTACTAGGTAGGTAGATAGATGATAAGCTCTAATCACTAATCATATTCCTATCTCTCTTCTTCTACTCAGAGGAGTAGTCACCTCCTATCTGCACCATGCGGATGGGACACTGACAGGTTACGAGCACCAATAATTCTTCCTCGCCTCCGGCTCGGAAAACGGCGCTTTGACCTGTACTCCCGCCTTCGACCATGGCATCCTCTTCCACCGCCCACCCCTCATCGAGATCCGACTGTCCCTGCAAGAGAGCGCCGCTCTCCCTCTCGTCGGCCACGTCCGCTGAATACGGCGACGTCGCCTCCCTCGCCCGTCGCATACGCAACTCGTCGTCGTCGTCCGCTTGGGCGTCGTCGAGGATCGGTGACGACGGGGGGATAACGCCGCTCCATTTGGCGGCCCAGCACGGCCACGCGGATGCGGTCTCGCTGCTTCTCGGGGAGGCCGGTCGCGACGTCGACACCGGCCTCGACGACGACGGCGCCGGACGCGGCGGCGGCGCCACGCCGCTGCATCGGGCCTCGTTCTCGGGGGCGATCTCCTCCATGCGGGTTCTGCTCGCCTGGGGGGCGGACGACGACGACGGCGACGAACGAGATGACGGCGGCGGCGTCGTTCGACGCCGTCGTCGCCATCGTCGTCGTCGGGCGGACCTGCTCGCAAGGGACGCGAGCTACGGAGACCTCGGCACGCCGCTTCACAAGGCCGTGGCGGGGGGACGGCCCCTCGCGGTCCAACTGCTATTGCGCGAGATGCGACTTCGGGGCATTCTCGGGGAGGCATTGCGGGCCGCGGATGCGTCGGGGGCGACCCCGCTCGATTCGGCGCGCGCGCGCGCCTCGATGCCGCCCGACGTGGCCGAGGCGGAGGGGGCGTCGGTGAGGAGGTGGGACGCCGTCGCCGGCGGAACCGGCGCGGATTGGGAAAATTGTCTGCGTCTGCTGGAGCGCGCCGCCGCCGACGTCGGTCGCGACGACGCGTCTTCGTCCGAGACGACGGTGACGAACTCCCGTCGTCGGGGACGGCCGCGGCCGCTCAGCCCGCCGTATCGTGGCGAGGTACAGACTGAATTCGACGAGTTTCCAGACGATGTGGGGAACGTCTACGACTGCGATGCGGCGTGTCGCGATGGGAGGTGTCGCTCCGTCGTTTGGGAGGATGCATTTCGAATGGCCCTCGCCTCGTCAATCGATATTTTTCCCAAAGGAGACGGCGTTGGGGGCGGTACAACGGCCGATGGAAGGAAGACGACGACCGTCGATCTCGTTCGAAATAACGATAACGACAATATCGATGAGGTTCCTGTCATCAGTGATGACGGATTCTCATCGAGTCGGCCGAAAACTGCTATTATTATGCAAAAACGCCCAACTGATAAACGGGAGCTGTCATTGTCTAACAACTTTTCGTCGTCTCTTACCGCCGTCGTGGGGAAAAGTGACGAATTGAGTGCTAGCGAGAAAATGACTGCGATAGGACGGCGATGCAGTTTTTGCGGTGTGCAGTGTACCACTCTCTTCCGATTGATGGCATATAGCCAATTAGTTTGTCGACAGTGTCGCCGCGGTCGTGTGAGGATCTGATCTATGTTGTGACTTGGTTGTTACTCGAAACAATATAAATAACGCTTATTGCAATGAGTTGATTCCGGTCTCTCGCTCTGAGATCAAGCTTCGCACTGTTTGTTTTAATCCGGGCCCAGCCAAATGACTATCGTATCATCCATCTGTAAGTGCTACACTAGAAGGCACCTGGACAGGTTTTCTGAAGACCAGAGGACCTTTTTGGATGTGGCCAATTATTGTTGGAGATAATGGTGCAACAGGGGTTGGTTTTGTGTTATCGAATGATGTCAAGCACATGATTTCTGGGTAAAACTAGGTAAACAACAATACAATGACCATGATGGCACCAACATTCACAGCTGCCATGCATCCCCTCCCGCAGTGCCTAGACATTTGGCAATCAGCCAAAATGCTGAGGAACAACTCTACATCATTAAAACTAAAGAATATTTTGGTTTGCAATGTTTATATTATATGTGTTTAGTTTGTTGATGACACATTTCTTTGTTGTCATCATTGCTGTCTCCAACCCCCCCAGAAACAATGTCAATGTCACCCATCAAATCTATCATAGTATCTGCCATATTTGACACCTTCATTCTGGCTTTCACCCTCATTCTCTCCATCAATATCCACCCCAAATGCAAGTTTCAGGGCCCCCTCTGTGACTAGAGAATGACCCACAAATGATACCATTTCTGCATTAGCTCAAATATCCACGTATAACATGATCTGTCACAGCTCATCTCAGGAAAACCAGCTGTTTCGACATTGGCTGCACAGTCAAGTTAAGAAATACAAGGAACAGTTCGCTCAGTAAAATAGTCCTCTTGCTACAAAAAAAGTTTGTTGCCCAACCAGGAGTCATGGTGAATTTCCCCCAGTTTTGGGGTGGTAAGCTGAGATCAAATGTACAGTACATGGTTTGTCATTGATACTGTTCCAATGTAATACCTTCAACATCACCTGTTTGTAATCAATCCCCCAGCAACACAATGATCTCCACCCCCAGGTTTTTGTGCCTGATTGTGAAATCACTGCCTTCTCTTCTCTTCATAACTTTCATCATTGGTTTGGTTCTCCATTGTTGCCACTGCTGTCAACCTCTGGCCATTTTATACTAGCTGGCATTGCTGCCACTGATATTATCCCCACATTGCCACACCTGCCATTGCTGTGATTTTTATATTCTTGCAGTCATCATTATGTCCTATGGCACCATTGTTGCCATTGCCAGTATCACTGCTGATGTTACTGCCTGCATTAACCATAACCCATAACCACCTTGTTTGAGCAGCAATGATGACAACAGATACACAATTTGTCATCCAATGCACAGCTGATCAGGCAGATGCTGCCGCCGCTTACAATGTTGCTACTTCTGAAGCCACCATTGGCTAACTGCTGTGTTTTCATCATCATTTTCCCGCCATCAACGTCATCCCAGCCATGGACATTTCATGACCAACATCCTTGCTTGTCCCCTTCCCCACATTGTTGGTGCCCTCAACATGGCTGGCAGTCATCTTCCCACATTGTGCAGCCATTGTCATACGTCAGACGACTCTGTTTTGAAAGCAGATTTCAACATTTTGTTCATGCTCTCCTCCTTCTTCAAATTGGCAGCTTTTGTCACCTGCAGCACTGAAAGTAATTTATGACTACGTGGACATGTCATGTTTTTAGATCTTCTGCAGCCTTGATGCACTTGTCCTTCCCCACATGTTTCTTCCTGACATGTGCTGAGGAATGTGTGGCATGTGGCTTATGAGCTGTATCGAGTTCCGATAATGTATAAGGACTGGATTTGATCTTAGATGGAGCACTTTTCTATGGTACTGTAACATTTCAAAGAAAAAACTGGTGTCTAAATTATTCTACCTAGCGTACACTAGAATGAAAAAATCCATATTTCCCCCCTCAAAATGAAGGCCGAGCCTAACTGCATCCCCCCATTTTTACTGCCACTGACACCTCCACAGTGCATTGCAAGGTGTCAGATGGGCTTGGTGGGAGCGGTTTTGCATTAGTTCTTGAATTAAAGAGGGGGGAAATATCAGCATGGGTTGGGTGCTCTGTTCTACAAAATGGGTTAAGTATGCGAGCCAAAACACAAAACACAATCACAAAACACACACAAGCAACATGAGCCAGCGCCCCCCTAACCCCCAGAGGCTTTGGCCCTCTCCCTCCATGGGTTGATCAGCGGCACCACCAACTCATGGCACTGCCGCTCCCTATGGTCCCATGCAAGGTGCGCGCCATTGGATGTGGGACTGCATCCACGCGATGAGGCGGGGGTCGTTTTGGATTCATCGGATTAGGGGGGAAGAGAATGGGGTTGCGTATCAATTATTGTGGTATGTTCATGAATTGCAACCGCCGGTGGAAACGATGGCGGCGACGGAAAGAAGGAGGTGGAGCGTGGCGATCCGTGGGACGACGACGGTCCAGATGATGTCGAGGGAAGGAGGGAGGACACCATACTCCTGCATTAAGTTTATGTTAGTAAAATGAATTGAAGTAGTTCATATGAATTTACTAAGCCTGAATAATTTTGAATGCATTCGAAAGTTTTAGCTATTACAATGCTATTGAAAAATTGCAGCCAAAGTATCCGGTCCACGTCGTCGAGCACGACGAGGCATTTCCTCCCCAGTCCCGCCCTTTCGAATGCGTACGAGAAGAGTGCGACGACGCGATCCTCGGTCAAACCGCGTTCGCTTGTCGTCCCAGCGTCCACAATCGCGAATGACGAATCCTTCGGACCCGAGCGTCGAGGAGGACGACGTCGCGATTCGCGCGGGGGGTTGGTCCTCCTCTCCATCGAAAACTTTGATCGGCGCGATGAAGGGGGCGTCATTTCCGTCCTCCTCCTCGTCGTCCTCCTTGCCCCGTTGTTCCGAGTACGCGACGGACTCATCGCGCACCTCCCTCCCCACGCGGTCCCACAGCGACATGTCGATCCTCGTCAAGAGCGAGACGGAGTTCTTCCAGACGCGCATTCTCTCCGATGTCGCGCCGACGTCAACGTCCGGACGATGCAGCTCGTCGTCGAGGAAAGATTTCGTCGCGGCAGTCGCGGTGGTAGTGGTCGCGGCGGCGTGATGCCGCCCGAGACGATCGACGCAACGGGATGGGACAACGGCGACGCCACCACGAACGCCACAGGGCGGCCGCGCATCCTCCCGCTGATTCGAGGAACGCGCGCGCGCACTCCCTGGCGGTCGTCGCGGCTAGTTCCACCCCCACCAACGACGCGGCGGCGAGAATCGCACCTTCGTCGTCTTCGTCGTCGTCGTCATCACCGACGCGTCCTGCCGAGGAGAGCCGCATTCTCCTCCCCCCCCCTCCCTTTCACGCCGCCTCATTCCGTAGGAGCGCGTCGCGGAGTCCCCCGAACGATGACGCCAGGTCCCGTCGCAGCGCGGGGAGGGACGCCAGTGTCCTCCGACACGACGACCTGGCTTGGGTCGTCATCGTCGTCGTCGTCATCATCATCGTCACCTCGCCGTGTGCTCTTGATGGCAACGAGGCCATAGGGATCGGTGCAGGCGCAGCGTTTTCTGCCGCCTAAATTTTTGGTGATACGATGACGACCCAAGCCAGGTCGTCGTCAGCGGCGGCGGCGTATTCGCGACGATAGGAGGACGCCGGCGGCGTCTTCCCCGACGA